>CAUYQG010041572.1:0-24424 GCA_963574415.1 Tarsius wallacei | reverse complement strand
TTAAAATAGAAAATAAATCAGTAAATTTAGGAGAAAGTAAATTGATCAATAAAACTTTATTGAGAAATGGGACTTACCTGAAGTACTAATATGTTGTTATTCTTGGAACCACAAAATCAAGGTTAACCAAAGCAAAAATGGAGTTTGACCACCTAGGACAAAAAGTCCCTTCAGAATTACCTGGACTTGTTATGCTCTTTTAGCGACCTGAACAAGAAAAGACTGATTAAATATAAGAAAAAGAAATTGGATTTTTAAAAAATGTGGTAACATATGGCATACTATACAGTCAAAAAGAAGGACAAAATTATGGACTTCCCAGCAACTTGGATGGATTTGGAGTCTATCATACTCAGTGATCTATCACAGAAAGAAAGAATTGAGTGCCACATGTTCTCATTCATAAGTGGACCCTGAACTCTTATCATAATACTACAAAAAAGGAATTGGCAGTAGCAAGGTGGGAGGGGGAAACAACATCAATAAGGGTGACTGATCCTAATCCAGGTGAAATGAAGTCCAATGGGAGGCCCAAACTCCACCTGTCCTAAACCACTTACATTCACAATCCTGACTTGTACCTCACAACTTTAAAATAAAAATTTTAAAAAGAATAAATTATATTAAAATAATACAAATAATGTATTTTTCTGTCAAAATGACACATATTGCTTAGTTATTTAGCTTTGCAAGAAGATCTAGGGATAAATTTTGGAAACTATTGTCCTATAGAAAAGGAATCATAGGAGAAAAAATAAATATTATCGAAAATAGTTTCATTTTGGGTTTACAATAGATTCTGAGAATGGTGCAGACCTATTGGTTCACTAATTGATTGGCCTAAGTCACCACAAGATCATAAACCATGTGCTTTTGTAGATGTGTTGCCCCACCTTTTTCATTTATGAGCATTCTTCCATAAAAGAAGCCTCAGACATGGACATGTGTTAAGCTCATTTTCCTCAGTGCTGATGGGTTGGTCTTGCTACTTGCAATGGGAGCAGTGAATTGATTAGGCTGTTCTCATTCCTTTATCCTTGGTGAAAGATGGGATCATCCAGGTTGGAGATTGCAGTAGAAGTCAGTAGCTTGTTCCATGTAAACTAAATTATTTATGTTCTGATCTCTAATATTTATCATACAATTTCCATCAAGCTGCTCTCTCCACATCTCTGTGTTTCCAAATATCAACCATAATTTGACCATCAGGTCAAATGCCACAATCTTTATCAGGCACTTGACCAATATTTTTGATAGAATGAATGAATGAATAAGCGAAATTAGTGAATGAATAAATGAATCGAGACATATAAGTTGTCAGGAAATTCTAGGAATAATATAAAACTGTACTCATTACGTCCCAGACTTGAGTAAAATGTTAATCCAATTGATATTTATACATATTTACATAACATTGTCTTAAGAACTCTGAATCAGAGAAGAATAAAGTTATTTTCATCTTTTATATATGATATATATTAAAGGGAAACCCCCCGAAAAAAAATTTGTTTATAAAAATTGTGTATTTATTCTTACATGCTTAAAATACAGTTATCGTCAAAGTACTCTCCATTTGACTCAATGCATCTATCTAGAGGCTTTTTCCACTGCTCAAAACAGTTTTTTAAACCCATCAATTTGATGCCTTTTAATGCTTCTGCCATTTTTCTGTTCTACCTCTTCCACATCAGCAAACATCTCCCTTTGAGGACTTTTTTCATCTGGGGAATAAAAAGTCATTTGGGGGGATTGGGTGAATAAGGAAGGAAGGTGGGGCATAGAGGCCATGCTGTGTTTGAATCAAAAACTGCTGAGCACTCAGTACAGTGTGGGCAGGTGCACTCATAAGTCACCCATCATGAAATTGGCAAACATGTCAAAAGAATCTCAAATATATATATATATATATATATATATATATATATATATATAGAAGCTGAATGTGGTCTCTCATAACAACACTAGTTGGTACACTGATGCCAAAGGTTTCCTAGAACATTTACCTAATGAGAGGAAGCCCATATTATACAAAGCCTGCCCTTCAAACAAAAATTTCATATTTTGGGACATATATACATATATATATATGATTTTGAGAAATTTTAATTTAAAACACTTTTAGGAATCAATTTAGTTTTCATTTATATATATATAAACGGAAAGAGTACAGACACATTTTATGGGTAATTAAGAAAGAAAACATCTTATTAAGGACTATATAAGGTACATTTTGAATATTAGATAGGATGACTACCATACTATGATAAAAATAACTGTGAAGGTTGGTGGAGTTTATTAAGTAGTAGGAAAAGAAAAGGTTTCTTTTTAGAGTTGAGAGAAAATTTAACAGATACACAACTTGTTAGTCAAGACAATAGCCACTGTTATAACATTCCTTGTTTACTCCTTTATCTTATGACATTAAAAATGCATTCTAAATTTAAATCTGCAAATTCATAATATGACCATTGGTATCTGCCACTTTCACTAGATAGACATATACAGGCATTTTAAAATAATACATGAATGCCTTCTTACGTGATTTGCAGAATTTGTGATAATTTTGAGAAATTTTAATTTATAAAAACTTCTAGTAACCAATTTAGACTTCGTTTTGAAAATATACTAATGTCTTTCTCCCCAAATTCAAAGTCAGAGAAAAAATTGTTCTCACTTCATGATGGTGAATAAATGAAATTAATTTGTAAACAAGTTTAAGTTGATTCACAAGCCATAAAATTCTCATTGACTCAGGAGGCACACGAGACAGACCATTTAAATCATGATCTGAATGGAAAATATAGAAGTAGAAGAAGAAATTCATCATGACTGAAGTGCAAGGGAAGAAGCTAAGCTAATTAACAATTTATTTCTGAAGCTTTTAAATAACTGAGGAAAGGAGTGATTTGCTCAGTATGCTTACTTGTTTTCTGTTCCAAATAGTGCCTAGTGACAAAGATCAAAACCCAAATCGAAATTAAATATGAAATTACTCTGTGTGGGTAACCCAATAAAGGAGCACACAGAATGAAAAACACCTGAAGACTTCAGGAGCACACAGATATGCACACACACACACACAATATAGGTTCAAATTCTTAGTCCAAAATCATCTAGTTAGGAGATACTGATGCTAAGCAAGAAACACTATCTGTTTAAGTCTTGATTCTACCTCACACATTTTTACAAATATTAAAAATGCTTAGGTTGGGGCAACCCCTTTGGGTCCCCTCCCACTGTGAAGATTTCTGTCTTTTCAATAAATCCTGCTTTTAAAAAAATGCTTAGGTTGGATTTGCAGGGTCACTCTATCAATATCAGTGAATCTGAACATAATTTCAATTTTAATATTTACTTTATTCTTATGCTAAAATTTACTTGTATCTAAATGCTAATTTTAAACTTCTACAATAAGTTACTGAAGATTCTTGAGTCTGAGTTTCTTCCATTTACAACTTTTTTTGCCCAACTGCACATTTTTTATTAGTAGATAATGTGCTTCTAATAAGTTTATTGTCTATATGAAAATTACAGATAAAATACCAAAGTTTAAATTAAAACTATATGGAAATTATTTGCTCCAGATTTAGAGCAATTCAACAATTACAGTCTAGTAATGGCTGACTTGCTCATTTCAGGCCATTTATCTCAAGAAGAAAAATTAAAAATGTAGACAATCGAGATGAAAAATACATTAGAAGGCACGGGAGAGCTATTAAGAAACTGAGAATTTGCCAGGCCAGAATCCAGAAAAAAATGCAAAAAGGAAAGGCTAGTTAAGTTCTTGGGTGACCTTTTCTCCATGAAGCAATTGCCAATTATAATAACAAAAATGGAGCTGAAAAGTGGAAGAAATAAGCATTGTTTTCTCCAGTCTCATAAAATTTGGGTTCAGGGTGAGAAATGTGTCCTCAGAGACTTTCAGGGGTAAGATGATCATCTGAAACACGCACACATACACACACACACACACACACACACACACACACACACACGTCTGACTTTTTCTTGTAACTCTCAAAGTGTTATGCTTTAGAGAAAAGGTGAACTAGAGTGGACCCTTCACAAAAAATTAAGTCTGTCTTATATAATCACATCTTCTGATAGCATAAAGGCAAACCTAGCTGCCTCAAACTACAAATAAATTACCTCTGGAGGAACAGCACTGTCCAGAATTTCTAATTATTTGTGTAATTGTTTATATACAAACTTTGACACTTAAAAAAAAAACACAAACATTCATACGAGTGAAAAAAATCACAGAATACCAAGGAAACGACCAACACAAATAAGACAATAGAAACAGATTCAAAGAATATCCATCATTACAGTAATCAGACACAAACTTTATAATAGTTATAATTATTATTTTAAAATAATTAAATTACATGGTTCAAAAACCCAGAAGAGAATGAAAAACTTCTAAAAATCACATGTAAATTATATAACTAAATATTACAAAGTTGAAACTAAAAACTCAAAAAGATTGGTTTAACAAAATATTAGATGCAGTCTAAAAGAACACTTGTTAGCTGAAACATGGGTAAGAAGACCATATCAAGACCAAAACAAAGAAAAAGAAAATGATATATAATACAGAAAAGAGCGTAAGAGATATATGCGACATGGTAAAAACATCTAACATATAAGTACTTTGGTTTACAGGACAGAGTGTCAAAATAATGTGAAGATTTTTGGCATGCAATAGAGACAGAGAATGTCTCATTTCTATAAAACCATTTACTGTTCACGTACTAATGGTGATAGACCAATTTTAAGCCATATTAGTTGTGAGACATAAAAATAACTGCTTTTTTTTCTCTCTCTCTCTGCCCGTGCTTCTTTCTGGTAATGGCTGTGTGTGGAAAGCAAAGATGTGGTCAACAATGAAAATGCTTTCATTCTCTACAAGAATTCAGTAATGTGACCTAAAATGTTCAAAGAAAGACATTATTGGAGGATATGCTGTCTTCGTTTAGATCATACATTACTCTGAATAGTTAATTTAATGTGACTGGAAAATGAAGTATCTTTCATATTTTTTCTATACACTCTGGGTAAGAGTTACAATGTTTAATTTGGAAGCCAGAGTTTATACAAGCAGCACAATGGATGATGCAGCACCTTGAATATGTAACTTAGTAAATAAAATCATGCTGTGTGGATTCATGTATATGTGAATTCATGTTAAATTGGTAGGTTTTAGCTGTTCTTGTCACAAAAGCAAATAAATAAATAAATATGTAACTGACTTGGCGAATCTATTGATTTGCCTTACTATAGTAAACTTTTTACTATCTATATGAATCCCAACACATTATGTTGTGTACCTTAAACATAGTAAACTTAAAATAAGTTAAAAAATAAATTTGATAACTGAAGAGACAAGACATTCGATGTTGTTCCAAAATGAAGGTCTACCCTAAACATATTTAGGTTAAGCAGCATGGCTAGAGATTTTAAAAATGAAATATTTTATAATAAAAGTCATTCAATCAGGAAGATGTAAAAAAATTTAATTTGTCTGACCCCCCAAAAATGAGTCCTTATAATATGTAAACAAAATCTTGCAGAACTAAAAAGCAAAATAATCCATAATCGTGGTAGGAGATTTAACACATATTTCTTAATAAATGATATAAAAAGGAAACAAAACTATAAGGATTTTTAAAAAAATTGATCAAGGACCTAATAATCAATAAATGAAAAACACATAAATTTTTTCAAGTTAATTTGAAACTGTTTCAAAAAATGACTATCTGTTGGGCATAGTGCAAGTCTGAACTCATTTCAAAAGGTTGAAGTTACTCCAAGGAGTTCTCTCACCAAAGTATATAATCTGGAACATATGTTTGTATATAACATTAAAAGATTAGGCTGTTCACCATACTGCAAAAAACAGATAATGATATAGTCCTCTTAATATATGAAAATTTTTTTTTCTGGAAATGAAACATTCAATAAATGCTATTTACAATGGTTCTTGTGGGGGTGAGAATGCATAAAATGAGATAAATTTGGAGAAGTGTATATGAAGGTTCTTGAATATTATGCTATTAGTTTGGAGGTTTATGATAGAAATATAAGCAGGTGTTAAAATATTGCAAGTTGAGAACTGGAGTCAGATGATTATTTTGCAATAAAAATGGACTGAAAGGGGCATAATTTGGCAATTACTGTAGGAAAGCAGGTGGAAGGCAACAAGGGCATGCATTGGAGATATATGGCAGGGAAATTGTCATTCTCCCTTCATAGAGTTAATACTTCTGTCTACAAAATTGATCTTCTTAAATATGTTACAGATAACAGAATCTAATTGCAAGTCTAGAAAACATAATAAATATCATCAAATCTCTGCTCAGACAATTGAGAACTTACCTTTATTAACTTAGATAAGTTATTTAAAATTGGAATAGTTATTTAAAAGTTTATTTTAGGTCATTTGCATTTGATTTTTTAAAATACTTAAAGTTATAAATATTGTAATTAATCCTTGTGCACCCAGCTCTCCAAGTTAAAAAAAAATCTCAGATTTTTTAAATCAGTAAATATTTACAAATGACATATAATTCTTCTTATTTCTGCTCCTGAGTTCTATTCTACTATAGTTCTATACTACTCCATTTATCCCTAGAGGAAAATTTTTATAGAATTGCAAGTCTAAATCCACTAATTTTTCACAATAATGCTCCTTTTTTTCTTAATATGGTTATTTCTGTCTTTCTCTCAGGTCATTCATTTTGCATTTTTCTTACCATCTTGTTTATTAAACTTTTCAAGCCTTTTTTGTTTTATTAATTGTTGGTCTGTTTAATGTGTAGCACTTATTTTATTAAATTATCTATTGATCTTATTTTTACTTCCGTTTATTTTAATTTTTAATAATTGAATGTGAAAGTAAACATTTATATCTAAGTATAAAGTTTGATAAACACTATGCTAATTTGATGTTAATTTCTAAGTAATTTTAGTGTCTATTAATATTCTTTTTGACTCAAACTATTTTTATGACACATAACACAAATTCAGAAAAACCTACATTAAGAAATGAAAAGTTCAATTTATTTCTTACCAAGTGAACAGCGAAGTAAGCACAACACAGGCCACTAGCCAGAACAGCACCGACACCACAAAAATCTCCTGTTTTTCTCTGAAATATTAGTTCTCTCCCACTTTGGGGTAACCATTCTCTTGTTTGAGCATCAATGTTTTTCTGTATAAATTACCACCGAATCATATATTCTTAGACACGATAGTTTAAGGACATTCTCTTAAATGTCTTTTTATGCACATTTATTCATTTCTTTTGAATATACATATACCTGGAAATGAAATTGAAAAATCACAAAGAATGTATGTTTTCATATATACTATATAATACTAAACTTTATATTCCCTATAGAAGTTCACGCAAGTTACTTTTGTTTCACGTCATTTCCAACTACCTGTATTACCAGATTTCTTGTCGATTTCTAGCTCTAGCCTTCTGTTGGGAAAGTAATGTTATCACATTATGGTTGTAATTTTCATTTCCCTAATGACTTTTAAGCATCATTTCTTATGGTTATCTATTACAGTCATATGCCACAAATGATGTTTCCGTCAACAACAAACTGCATATTAGAAGGTGGGCCCATAAGATTATAATGAAGGTGAAAATTTCCACCACCTAGTGATGTCATAGTTTTTGCAACATTCTAATACAATTACTTTATTTTTAGTGTAGCCTATGTGTATGATGTTAATAAAGTCTGTAGTAGTGTATAGTAATGTCCTAGGCCTTCGTATTTACTCACCCATTCACTGGCTCACCCAGAGCAACTTCTAGTCCTGCAAGCTCCATTCATGGTAAATGCCCTAGATAGAGCTATATTTTTTTAATCTTTTGAACACCATTTTTATTAACTTTCTCTATTATATATGTATAATATTTATTTAGATATGCAAGTATTTAACATTGTACTACAATTACTTACAGTATTCAGTACAGAAATATACTGTACAAGTTTATAGCCTAGAAACAATAGGCTATATTGTATAACTTAGGTGTATAGTAGGCTACAACATATAGGCTTTTTTGTGTGTGTCAATACACTCTGATATTTGAACAAGGACTAAATCACCTAACAATGCATTTCTCAGAATATATCTGCGTGGTTAAGTGACATGTGACTGCATTTGTATATCTTCATTTGTGAAGTGCTGTTCAATTGCCTTGCTCATACTTTTTATTATGCTGCTTGTCTTTTCCTTAGTGATTTGAAGGATTTGTTTATTTATATATTGAGGATGCAATCCCTTAGTTGATTATATGAATCAGAAATACGTTTTCAGTAAATATTTGCTTTTGTATTGAATTAATGCTGATTTTAGAAGAAATATCTTTATTTTAAGGTCATCAAGATGTATTAATATTTCCTTTCTCATTAATGTCTTTATGTCACATGGAAGAAACATTTTTCTATCCAGAAGCCTTAAAGTATTTTTCTGTATTATTGTTCTGAAGCGTTTTTATTTTTTTACCACCTTAACATTCATACTTACATTCCAGTGGAATTGATTTCTCTACAAGTCGTAGATTATGGATATGTACATGAATACCAAATATTTTCAGTACCATTTTTTAAAACACTGTTTCTTTCCTTCTACTTCCTGGGACTACATTTTTATAAATTAAATGTCCATATATGTGTGGCATCTCTCTGGGCTCATTATTTTGTTTCATTGTTCTAGTTACTTATTTCTGCACAAATGCCATACTGTCTTAATTATGGCAACTTTAAAATTCTGAATACCCAATAGAATCAAGTATTCCCATATTTTTCTTTTTATTTAGGATTATCTTGCCTATTTTTGGTCTTTTGCATCTCTATATGATTTTAAAAATCAGCTTGGCAAAATCAACAATTATATTCAATATTTAATTGGGTAGCTCTCAAAGGATTTGGGCAAAAATGGCATTATTGTGATATAGCATTTTTCAATATATTGAAATGATATATTTATTCATTTATGTAGATTTTGCATGGGAATGTGGAGACTGGGAAATAGAAAACTGATCTTGTATCCAACAAAATTGCTTATATCTCTGATTTGTTCTAATAATTATCCACAGATGCCTTTGGCTAATCTATAAATAATTATAATGTCCACAAAGAATATGATAGTTTTATTTTATGCTTCATATAAGTATTATTGGTTTTCTTTCTCTTAATGGACTACCCGGACACCAAATATGTATTGAATAAAAGTGGATTCTGTATTCATCCTTTTTTTTGGTTTCTGATGTCAAAGAAAAAGCTTTTAACACTCTACCATCAAGTATGATGTTTCCTTTTTCTTGTTTTTTTGTAACTATCTTGAATCAGAATTAAAATGTTCCTTATTTTTAATTAAGAATGGGCATTTAATGTTATAAACTGACTGGTTTGCATCCATTGGCAAATTACAATAATTTAAAAATACTCCTAACCTTACTTTCAGAACTAAACACAATTTGTTTGTATACTATATTTTGCTATATTTGTTTCGGTAATATATATTTTTAGGATTTTAAAGTTATATTTGTGAATATGACTGGCCTGTAATTTTTCTTTTTTGTAAGGTCTGTGTCATGTGTTTTTATTTTATTTTATTTTACATATGGGCATATTGTATAATGGTAAGATTTTGGTTTTTCACTAATCATCAGAGAAATGCAAATCAAAACCACATTGAGATATCACCTAACCTCAGTAAGAATGGCCACCAGTAGTAAAACAAACAACTGAAAAAGGATGAGGAGAAAAAAGAATGCTTTTATGCTGCCAATAAGAATGCAAACTAGTGCAATTTCTTTAGAAAATAGTGTGGCGATTTCTGAAAGAACTAGGAATTGACCTTCTATATGACCCAGCAATACCCCTACTGGGAATATACACAAAGGAACTAAAATCATACCACAAAAAAGATACCTGCACACTCTGTAGAAATTAACCTAAAAATTAACACAATTTCAAAGTTCTTATGATTATTTTTTATTGAAATTGGTAATATAATTTCAAATTATACAATGATGAGCCAATACTAAAAAGAGTTGAGACACTCCTAAAAAGTATTCAGGAAGGCTGATAACTAATATGAATTTATAATTAAGCTACTCTGTTTTACATTAAATTGTATTTAAGTATACCAACAGAGGAGAATAAATCCAAGGAACTGCAACACCTTGGAAGATAGTTAATTCAAGCGTTAAAGAATAGTTCCAAGATGACCTGGAATATTCTGTTATTCTAGAAAGTCAGATGGGAACATGGCATGAACACACAGAAGCCAGACCGAAAAGGATCCCAGGTACTCTCGGGCCAAGTCTGAGAGAATTTTAACATCAAAATAACTTAAGTCTAGAAATGAACTATAAATAATTAAATATACAAGTGTATGATTATTAAATGAATCAGTAAAGCAGATACATAAAATATAAATAAATAAATACATATAAGAGAATGAAATACAATAGAATACTGAAAGCTAACTACTAGGTTTGGAACGAAAATTATCATATTGCAGCCATTATGGTAAGCTTAGATCAGGCAAGATCATCAGTGGCTATTGTGTACAGGGAGAAATTTGTGTAAGATAAAAATATTTGCACAATGTCAATGTGTTTTCCCATTGAATGTTGCAGTTGAGAAAGAGATTAGCAACTGCATTTTAAAAATGTAAATGGATAGTGGAGAATTGGGCAACACCTTCATCTGTGGATTAATGTTAGCATCATTGATGAACATCACATGGTACTAGATGTGTACACTTGAAACACATTGCATATGCATAAACTCATCCTAGGCATGAGAAGACATCAGAAATAAAATAAGAATTGATTTTTTAAAAAAGGGATGGACTGTTTTTCAAGTATGTCCTTGTTATCAAAGATAAAATAAAATGGCTTTGAGAGTGTTACAAGTTAAGAAGACATGACAACCCTGTAGTATCTGATGTAGAGCTTCGAATTTTCTACTAGAATGGTAAAATGCCATACATAATATGACTGGGTGACTTAAGGCAAGCAGAATATGGGTAATAGTATAAACAAAAGAACTAATTAAATGTAAATTTATGAATTTGGTAACTACTGAGGTTATAATAATAACCCATTATTAGGAAATACATATATAAGTATTTAGTGAAAAACAGCCATGAGAAATGTATTTTGTAAACAAACAACTATCTATGTATATATGTGAATGTATATATACACATATAATTTAGACATATGAAAGACAGGTCAATCTGGGCAAATCATATGTAACTTTTCTTCATATTATTTATATTATTATTTCACATTTTTTTGAAAAAATGAACTTTATACTTATGGCACATAATACACCCAAAATACATGTGTATATTAAATCTTTAAAGAATACATGTGTTTATTAAGGCTTTAATACACATGTATTTGGGGCGTATTATATGACATAGGTATACAGTTCATTTTTTTCAAATGTGAAATTTATTCTATCACCATTTATTAATTCATATAAATATTTACTTGGAAATTATTTTAAATTTACAAAGCATTGCCATAAATAGAAATAATATAAAGAATAGTAATAAATTATTTGCCCGAATTTACTCTTCTTTCATATGTCTAAATTATATGTGTAAATATACATTCACACATATACATTCACATATATGGAAGTTTATATGTCAATACAGATATTGAGGAATATACAATTTTATTGCTATAAATACTTAATACTGAGGAATATAGTCTAGAGAAACTTGTATGTCCATCAAGAAAAATGCACAAAAATATTTATTTATAGCTGCTTGATGGTAGTCACATAAATAAAACAAAACTGGAAACAGCACGAACTTCATCACCAAGAAAATGAATAATATGTGGAACATAACTCAGTGAAATAGTATACTGCATGTGCAATGCATGCTTTAAACTACAGGCATAACTTATTTTATTGATCTCTACTGTATTGTACTTTACAGATACTGTTTTTTTTTTACAAATTGGAGGTTTGTGGTAACCCTATGAGAAGCAAGTCTATTAGCATCATTTTTCCAAGCATGTGCTCATTTCATGTATCTATGTCACATTTTTTGTAATTCTCTCAATATTCCTAACTTGTGATTATGATTGTATCTTTTAGGGTGATCTAGGTTCAGTAATCCTCATCATAATTGTAACTGTAACTATAAACCATACCTACCTTTATAAACTTAATAGACTAATGTTGTATGTGTTCTGACTGCTCAACGGACTGACTATTCTCTCCCTCTTCTCAGACCTCTCTATTGCATGAAAAACAAAAATATAAAAACTAGGTCAATCAGTAATACTATAGTGACCTATAAGTTTTCAAGGGGAAAGGAAAGCATGTCGAAAGCTAAGATACAGACAAGTTTTGAATAAAAATAATAAGTTTTTGAAGGAAATTAAAAATGCTACTCCACTGAACACACAAATGATAAGAAAGTGAAATGATTTTGTATTGCTGATGTAGAGAAAATGTTAGTGATCTGGACAGAACATCAGCACAACCACAACATTCTCTTAAGCTAAAGCCTAATTCAGGGCAAGGGCCTAACTCTCCTCTTGTCTATGATGAAAGAAAGAAGAAACCTGAAGAAGAAAGCTTGAAATTAGCAGAGGTTGGTTTTCTGTTGCTCAGGCTGGAGTGCAGTGGCACACTCACAGTTACCCCAGCGTAGACCTGCTAGGCTCAGATGATCCTTCCACTTCAGGCTTCTAAGTAACCAGAACTACGGCTGCATGCTAACATGCCTGGCTAATTTTGATATATTATAGAGACGAGATCTCCCAAGTTGCCCAGACTGGTCTTGGATCCAGGGCCTCAGGCAATCCACTCGCTTCTGTTTTCCAAAGTGCTGGGATTACAGGCTTCTATAACATTCTTGAGAAAAACCCTCAAACACCTAGATATTGAAGGAACATTCCCCAAAATAATAAGAGACCTATTTGACAAACCTGCATCAATGTCATACTTAGTGGGTCTGAAGCTGAAAATATTCCCCTTAAGAACAAGAACATGACAAGACGTCCACTCTCAACACTCCCATTTGACATAGAACTGGAAGTTCTAGCCAGAGCAACCAGATAAGAAAAATAAATTAAAAGTCTTCAAATTAGAAGTATTAGAAATTAAAAGAGGAAGTTAAATTATTTCTCTTCACCGGTGGTATGATTCTATACCTAGAAAATCTTATAGATTTCACCAAAAATCTCCTAGTACTGATAAACAACTTAAGTCCTAGGATGCAAAACCAAGGTGTAAAAATCAGTTGCATTTATGTACATCAACAACAAACAGGCTGAGAACCAAATAAAAAACACAATCTTATTCACCATAGCCATAACAAAAATAAAATGCCTCAGTATTCATCTAACCAAAAAAACTGAAAGGTCTTTACAATGAAAACTAAAAAAAACCCAAAAAACAAAAAACAGCTCAGAGAAATCAAAGATGACACACAAAAAAAATGGAAGAGCAATTCATGCTCATGGATTGGAAGAATCAGTATTGTTAAGATGTTCATGATCAATATTGTTAACATTTCCATAATACCTAAAGCAATCTAAAAATTCAACACAATTCCTATCAAGCCACCAGCAGCATTCTTCGCCGAATTAGAAAGGAAAACACTTAAATTCATAGGAAAGCAAAAAAGAGCCCAAACAGTTAAAGCAATTCTCAGCATAAAGAATAAAGCTGATGGGATCACACTTCCAGACTTCAGATTTTACTACTATGTTAAAGTAACCAAAACAGCATGGTACTGGTCCAAAAATAGACATAGATCAATGGAACAGAATAGAGAACCCAGAAATAAAACCACAAACCTACAACTAACTGACCTTTGACAAAGCCATTGGAGAAAGGGCACCCTATTAGGCAAATGGTGCTTAAAAACTGGCTAGACATATCCAGAAGAGTGAAACCAGACCTCTACCTATCACCATATACAAAAATTAACTCAAAATTAAAAAAAAAAACCCTCCAACTGTAAAAACCTTAGAAGAAAACCTAGGAAACAACCTCCTGGACATCAGCTTAGGCAATGAATTCATGGTCCAGTTCTCAAAAGGACCCTGAACAGTTATCATAATACTACAAGAAAGAGATTGGCAGTAATGGAAGACTGCTAAGGGAGGAGGGGACACACTTCATCAATAAGGTACCTGATCTCAAATCAAGTGAAGTGGGGACCAAAGTGAGGCCCAAACTTTACCTGTAGAATGACAATTTGTATACCAAACCCTGAGTTGTACCCCGCATCTTTAAAATAAAAATTAAAAAAAAACCCAAAACAAACAAAAAGGCTCAATGCTTCTAAAACTAAATTTGATAAGTGGGACCTTAGCAAGTTAAAAAACTTCTTCTTATTCTACAACGTTTATTTATTTATTTACTTATTTATGGTTTCTCAGCTTGAATATCTTTTAAAGGAAGCTAAAAAACACAGCAAAAGAATCATAATATGACAATCCACAAAATGAGGGAAAATATTTGCAAACTCTTCATTCAAAAAGGGCCTAACTTCCAGAATGTATGAGGAACTCAAGCAAATCGACAACAAAAAAAATTTCCACCTAAAAGTGGACAAAGAACATGAGAAAATACTTTTCAAAGGAAGACATACAATCTGCCAGTAAACACATAAAAAATACTCAGCATCACTGATCATCAGAGAAATGCAAATCAAAACTACAATAAGGTCTGTCTACACTGGTCAGGATGGCTATTACTAAAAAGTAAAAACAACAACAAAACAGGTGTGCAATGTCTGCAGAGAAAAGGGAACATTCATAGACTGTTGGTAGTAATGTATGCTAGTTTAATTCCTGCCTATCACCATACACAAAATCAACTCTAAATGGATCAGAGACCTAAACAAAAAACCTCAAACTATAAGTATTTTTGAAAATACAGGAGACACCCTTATAGTAACTGGAATAGGAAACCAATTCAAGATTAAAACCCCAAAAGCCCATGCCATAAGAGATAAGATAGATAATTGGGATCTCATCAAACTGAAATGCTTCTGCAAAGCTAAGAAAACATTAAGAGAGTAGGAAGATAGCCCATAGAATGGGAAAAAATGTTTATCAACTGTATATTTCACAAAGGCCTAACATCCAGGATCCCCAAGGTGCTCAAATGTGCCAAAAGGAAAAAAAAATTCCAAAACCAAACCTCTGTAAAAAAAATAGGCAAAAGATATGAATAGAGACTTCTGAAAAGAAGACACACAAGCAGCCAACAGATACATGAAAAAATGCTCAGTCTCACTAATCAGCAAAGAAATGCAGATTAAAAACACAATGAGGTACCATCTAACTCCAGTAAGGATGATCATCATCAATAACTCAAAAAACAATAGATGCTGGAGAGGATGCAGGGAAAAGGGAACACTTTTACACTGGTGGTGGCAGTGTAAACCAGTACAATTTCTGTGGAAAACAATGTGGCAATTCTTAAAAGATCTAATAATTGACCTTCCATATGACCCAGAAATCCCCCTTCTAGTAATATGTTCCAGAGGAACTCAAATTACTCTATGAAAAATGATGCCTGCACATAAATGCTTATTGCAGCATTATTCACAATAGCAAAAACATGGAAGCAACCAAACTGCCCATCAAAAGTGAACTGAACTGGATAAAAAAAGCAGCGCATATACATGATAAAACATTATGTAACCAAAAAGAAGGACAAAATTATGAACTTGGCAGCAACTTGGATGTATTTAGAGTTTATAATACTCAGTGATCTACCACAGAAACAAAGAATTAAGTACATGTTCTCAATCATAAGTGAAGCCTGAACAATGATCATAATACTATAAGAAAGGGATTGGCAATAGCAGGAAACTGCCAGAGGAGGGGGGAGGTCACACTTCATCAATAAGAGTACGTGATCCCAAATCAGGTGAAGTGGGGACCAAAGTGAGGTCTGAACTTTACCGGTATAATGACCATTTGTATACCTAATCCTGAATTGTATCTGACATCTTTAAAATAAAAAACAATAAAATGTAAAAAATGGACACTCAGTGAAATGTAAGCACCTATATATTGCCTTCCTTGTGCCCTGCTGTATCTGGGAATAATTATATTTTCCAGGTAGTTTTTTATTTAAGATGATAACAGTCTAGTCCAGTGTTGATAAACACCTGCCCATGAGCCAAATCTGACCCCTTGCCTATGAGCTAAGAATGACCTTTATTAAATTATTTTACAAAATCAAAAGACTATTTCATGATATGTAAAAATTGTGTAATGCATATTTCAATATCCATAGATAATGTGCCATTGGAACATACGAAAACAAGAAAAATAGAAAGTCTGAGATAAACTACTATACTCGAATAATAGAATACTATTGAACAATAAGAAGGAGCAATCTACTGATTAAAAAAATTATTAAAAATAGAGTTAGCATTTAACACAGAAATCTCATTTCTGGTAATATATCCAAAGGAGCTTATAAGGGGGAACCCCAAAAGTCCAGAATTTATTTATTAAAAATTGTGGGTTTATCCTTATACATTTAAATTAAGTCACCTTCAAAGTACTCTCCAATTGATGCAATATACCTATTGAGATGCTTTTCCCACTGCTCAAACAGTGTTGAGTGCATCAATTTTGATGCCTTTTGGTGCTTCTGTCATTTTTTTTTCCACCTCTTCCACATCAGCAAAACGTTTCTCTTTGAAGACTTTCCAGCTAGGGAAACAAACAAACAAAAAACAGGTTTTGGGGGCAAGATAGGGCAAATGGGGGAGGTAGAGCAAGGAGATCATGACATTTTTGGTCAAAAACTGCTGAACACTCAGTGTGGTGTGGGTAGGTATGCTCAGAAATTACTCATCATGAAATGGGCAAATGCACTGAAAAACCCTAAAAAAAAAAATCAACTGAAACCGAACACAGCCTCTTACAGCGACACTAGCTGGCACACTTGATGCTGATATGTTTCTAAAACACTGACTTAGTGGGGGAAACCTGTACTACAAGGGACCCATCCTCCAAAAAATAATTTTGTTTTTTGGGGGGGTTCCACCTCATACATTATTCTACCATAGAGACACCTGCACTAGTATGTTTATTGCAACACTGCTCACAGTAGCCAAAACATGGACCCAACCCAGATGCCTGGATAAAGAAAATGTGATATATATATACATATATGTATATATATATATTATATGGTCATAAAAATTAACAAGGTCATGGCATTTTCAGTAACAAGGATGCAGTTGAAGACCACCATTCTATGTGGATTATTACAGAAACAAAAAACTGAGTACCAATCACATGTTTTAACTCACATGTTTGGATACAAACACCGGTCACACAGGGACACAAGGATGCAAACAGCAGAAACCAGGCCCTTTTAAAGGTTGTGAGGGAGGGGCAGTGAGGGATACAAAACAACCCATTAGGTACCATGCTCAACAGGCTGGGGTGGTGGTGGGTTTGTGAGAAGCATAAACCTTGCCTTCATGCAATATGTCTATGTAACAAATGCTCACATTTACCCCATTATTCTAAAAGTTGTTTTTAATTTTTTTTAAGTGCAAGGTGAAGCAGCGAAAGCTGCTGTTCAAGCTTGCAGCAAGTTACAAAGCAATCAATATTTAATGCAGACAAAACAGCTCTATGTTGGAAGAAGATGCCATTCAGGACTTTTATAGCTAGTAAGAGGAAGTCAATGCTTGGCTTTAAATCTTCAAATTACAGGGTAGTTACCTTGTTAGGGGTTAATGCAGCTTTAAGTTGTAGCCAATTTTTGTGTACCATTCTGATAATCCTAGGTACCTGAAGAATTATGCCAAATCTACATAGCCTGTGTTCTATACATGGAACAACAAAGCCTGGATAATAGCATGTTTTTTTACTGGATGGTTTACTGGATGTTTAAACCCGTTATTGAGATCTACTGCTCAGAAAAAAATATATAGTTTATATATATATTATAAATATAGATTATATATATTATACATATACATATATGTGTGTGTGTGTGTGTGTATATATATATATATATATATATATATATATTCCTTTCAAAGTATTACTGCTCACTGACAATGAACCTGGTCACTCAAGAGCGCTGATAGAAATATATAAGGAGATTGATGTTATTTTCATGCCTGCTAACATAACATCATTCTGTTCCTCAATGATCAAGAAGTCATTTCAACTTTCAAGTCTTAAGAAATACATTTTGTAAGGCTATCGCTGCCATAGATAGTGTTTTCTCAGATGGGTCTTTGCAAAGGAAATTGAAAACCTTCTGGAAAGTATTCACTATTCAAGATGCCATTAAGAATATTTTTGATGCATGAGTGGAGGTCTAAATATCAACATTAATAAGACTTTGGAAGAAGTGGTTTCCAATTCTAATGAATGGCTGAAGAATTCATGACTTCAGTGGAGAAACTCACTACACATGAGGTGGAAATAGCAAGAAAACTAGAATTAGAAGTGGAGCCTGAAGATGTGACTGAGTTTCTGCAATTTTTAACAATTTGAATGAATGAATAGCTTTTTATGGAAGCAAATAAATTGCTTTCTTGAGATAGAATATAATCCTGGTTAAAAAAAATACTGTGAACATTGCTGAAATGACATCCAGGGTATAGAACATTATGTCAACTTTGTTGATAAAGTAGCAGCAGATTCTGAGACAACTTACTTTAGCTTTGAAAAAAGTTCCACTGTCAGTAAAATGCTATGAAACAACATTGTATGCCACAGAGAAGTCTCAGGAATGGTCAATCAATTCAACGAAACTCAATGGAACAAAATTAAACTTGCAACCCATAAATTAATGCAATAAAAACAAATAAAATAAATTTCACAGCCGTCCCAGCCTTCAGTAATCCCATGCTGATAAGTCAGCAGCCATCAACATGGAGATAAGATCCTCCACCAGCAAAAGATTAAGACTTGCTGAAGGCTCTGATGATTGTTAGCATTTTTTAGCAATAAAATATTTATTTAAAGTATTTATATTGTGATTTAAGATATAATGTTATTTCCTACTTATTGGATTAGAGTCTAGTATAAATCTAGTGTGACTAGCTTTATTGCAATATTTGCTTTATCTCAGTGGTCAGGAATACCTTTGAGATATGCCTGTACATGCAACAGTATGCATGAATCTTAGGAACAGGTTTAAAAAGAGAAACAGCAAGTTGCAGAACAATGCATTCAATATTATTTTTATTTTATTTTATTTTTTACTTTTTTTTTAGTTGGAGTTTCACTCTGTCGCCCAGACTGGAGTGCAGTGGCTGCTCCCGGCCACCGCAGCCTCGATCTGCTGGGCTCCGGCGATCCTTCCGCCTCAGTCTTCCAAGTAGCTGGAATTACAGGTGCGCGCTACCACGCCCAGCTGATTTTTGATTTATTGTAGAGATGAAGTCTCACCAAGTTGCCCAGGCAGGTCTCGAACCCGCAGGCTCAGGCAATCCACTCACCTCAGCCTCCCAAGGCGCGGGATTACAGGCTGAGCCACCGAGCCCAGCTCAATATTATTTTTATTACTTGAAGTCTAATTTGTTTTATACTATGTGGCATAACAGGAAAGCAGACATGTAAAACAATAGAGAAAAGTAAAATAAAGGAAGGTAGAGATATGTGCAAGAAAGAGAAGTTTGATATATTCAAAGAGAGGCACACAGGCGTTTCAGAGGTAATAATTAAATAGTTATTACAGTGGGTAGTTGGGATTCAAATGCTGTCATAAGTCTTTGTGACTGAGGCAGATTGTGCTTTCCAAAGATAAATCAACATATAGCCCATACTATACATTCTAAATACAATACGATGTTGAATCCCTTCAATTGAAAGGTAATGTCTGTATTCCATCCCCTTCATCCTGGGTAGACCTTTGAATTGTTCTCCACCAAGAGTCCTATGGTCATACCATAATTGGATTTCTGAGGCTAGATCATTTTAGGTGATGTGTCTCTTTCTCTCTCTGTCTCTGTTTCTCTCTCTCTCTTTTTGCCTCTCTCTTTCTCTCTCTCTCTCCACACACACACATACACACACACACACACACACACACACACACACACACACAAATATGCATGTGTATGTATATTTATAAACTATCTATGGTATATGCATATATTATATAATATACATTACATACATGCATTATTTATATAGAACACACTAGCTGATATGCTACAAAGACCATGTAGAGAGAACAGAGAGAGAGAGAGAGAGAGAGAGAGAGAGAGAGAGAGAGAGGTCTCAGAAATCCCAGATACTTCAGCTCCAAAGCTTTTTGAGTCATTCCAGACCAGATGACAGATGTGTGAATGAATGAGCTTTCAGATGACTGCAGCTGCAATATTTGAGTTTTCCAGCTGAGGCCCCACACATTGTAAAACAAAGAGAAGCTATCCCACAGAGCCTTGTCTGCATTTCTGAAACAGAAAATTTATGAGCATAATAAATGGTTGTTTTACACCACTAATTTTTGAGATAATTTGTTCATGCATCCATAGTAACTGGTATATTGCCATACACACTATTTTAAAATGATTCCTTTGTATCTACTTAACATCTGATCAAAACAATTTTTAACAGGCAACGGAACAAAGTGCATGGAATTTTGAGGGGAAAAAATTCCCACATATTGCATTCTCAACCAATGTAATTTTCAGGTGTAAAATCAAAACTAAAAAAATTCTAGGTATGAAAGGGATATTTGATCCTTTGTCAACTCATTCACTATAGAGAAAAATGTACTTTTTCTATACTTTGCTCTGGTAACTTGAAATATATTGCTTGTGGAATTAATTTGCCAATTATTAGGAAATCTAATAAGTTGTTCTGTACTTAGGCACTTCGAATTCCACAAATGCAACACACTGATTTTCATCACCATCCTTAGGAATTATACTGTTTGTGTAATCTTGACCCTTCACCATCTACAGAGAAATTATCACTGGCTGAGACAGAAAAATCACCTAAGGAAACCAAATCTTTCTCATCTATCTCTTTCTTCTACATAATCCAGTTTTATTTTACATCATTTCAAGCATAAACTATGTATATCCGGGTAGTCTTACAACTACCGACATCTCATATTCTATGCTTCTACCTCAATATTCTTGGCTCATGAGATTCTCCAAACCCAGATAATCTGATACTTTCTTTTTCCTTAATATTGTTCTATTCATTTTTTAATAAATGACTCAAAAATATTTTATACTAGCATTAGTGAAAGTTTTCCTAATAATTTAAACGGATAATAGTTTCTCTTTTTTTAAGATGCGACTGTTGAAATTACACTACATTGAATGTAGTCATATTCTATAATTGTCACAAAAAATACAGACTGATACCACAACATTTAATATTCCATGTTTATAGTGTATCTTCAAAAAAAAATAAAAATTTTTGAGACATTTAATGATACTAATAAATAATTTCCAAAGATACGGAAAATTATTATACAATAAAGTGTAATATCAAAAGCAGACATAACATTTAAAGCATAATAGAATCTCAACCATGTAAAAAACTACTCATTAAGACTGAAATTAAAAACCTTAAACTCTTAAGCATGGTTGTCTGTGAGTGTTGGAATTACAGTGGCTTGTCATTCTCATTTTTACAGATTATTTCCCTGGTCTGTATCTTTTGCTATGGTCATATATTACAAAATATTTTATTAAAATATTAAGTCTTATTTCTCAAAAACAGAAATACCCTCTGTCTCTCCTTTTAATTAGAAAATTAATTTCAGGTTAGAAGTAGGATAATTAATAGCATATTCATAATTTATCTTTATATCTAAGTTCATGATTTATTTGTGTTTTGAGAATTTTCCTTATAAAATGGTATTCTACAGTGTAACAGTTTTGTTATTCATATTTGTGTTAGTGCAATCTTCCTCTGCCAAATTAGCTCCGAATTCCTTGAAGAATACAATTGAATAATGTTAGTGATTATTTAATCTAATGATATTAAAATATTGAGTATTCATTACATGCTAGTCACAGTATAAAACATTGTGTGTGTATATTCACATTTATATTTCAAAAAATTTTTATGGCTCAGAAGCTACTTTTTGCCATTTGGGAGATGAAAAAGCCCAAATTAAAAGCATTAAGTACCTCATCTGTGATCACTCATTAGTAACTGGAAAAGCAGGGTTCAAACACAAACTCGTGTGACTCCAGAAATCAAATTCTGAAACATTCTATCATATTATCTCCTTTGGCTGTGTTGTTTCTCCTCACTGTGCCTAGTATATCATTCTGCATACAGCAGATGCTCAGTTATTAATAGCGAGATGATTGATGGCATCTCATCTAAAAATTCAATAAATACAAAAATAATAAGTTAATAATAATACAATAATAATAGCAATAAGTTTTGAGTTATGTTTTTAAGTATGTCTTTATATAATTAATAGTGTATAAAATGTTCCAGAAATTAGCTCAGTCAATAGGGAAAATGATATTCATCTTAAATGCTAAAGCCCCTCTTGTATATTAGACAGACTGCTTTTAATTTTCTCAGTCAGGACACCACTAAAATATCTTATAATTTTCCATTTTAAGTCTATTTCTCTTTTCTGCTCCACAACATATTCTTTCTAAAGTGTAATCAAATCCTTATTTGCTAGAATAACAGCCAAAGACAAATTAACATGGGAAGACACCAACAAATGCCAGACACACCACATTATTCAAGTCTAAATTATTCATAGATTATAGCTTTATTTATTATAATTAATGGGAAGAATAACATTTGCGTCTTGTCCTTATAAGTGATGCTATTCTGGATATATATGTGAATTGATGTAATTTCAAGCTTTTTTTGTGGGTTTTCTTCATTGAACCTTCTATTTTCTTTTTTTATTTTTATTTAATTTTATTTATTTTCTTTTTCTTTTTTATTATAAGATGTGGGGTACAATTCAGGGTTAGGTATACAAGCATTGATTATGCAGGTACCCTTATTGATGAAGTATGCCCCTCCTTCCCCTAGCAGTTTCCTTTAACTGCCAATCCCATCCCCCTCCTCTGACAGTTTCCCAATACTGCCAATTACTTTCTTATAGTATTATAATCATTGTTCAAGGTCCACTTATGAGTAAGAACTTATGGTACTCTGTTCTTTGTTTCTGTGATAGATCACTGAGTATGATCAACTCCAAATCCATCCAAGTTGCTGCAAAGTCCATATGTTTTTCCTTCTTTATAGCTGCATAATGTTCCATTGTGTATATGTACCACATTTTTTTTATCCAGTCCAGCTTCGATGGGCAACATGGTTGGTTCCATGTTTTTGCTATCGTTAATAGAGCGGCAACAAACATACGTGTGTAGGTGTATTTTGTAGAATGATTTGAGTTCCTCCGGGTATATTCCCAGTAGGGGAATTGCTGGGCCATATGGAAGGTCAATTTCATGTTCTTTCTTTTTGTTTTTTTAATTTAATTTAATTTATTTTAAATTGTGGTGTACAATTCAGGGTTAGATATACAAATATTCACTGTGCAGGTACTCTTGTTGATGATGTGTGCCCCCCGCCGCCGGTAGATTTTGACTACTGTCAATCCCACCTCCCCGCACCCCCCCTTCCATGCCCCAGCAGAATCCCACTACTGTCAATTATTTTCTTATAGAATTAGGATAATTGTTCAAGGTCTACTTATGAGTGAGAACATGTGATACTCAGTTCTTTGTTTCTGAGAAAGATCACTTGGTATTATAGACTCTAAGTCCATCCAGGTTGCATGAAGTTCATGATTTTGTTCTTCTTTATGGCTGCATAATACTTCATCATATATATGGGCCACATTTTTTAAAATCCAATCCTCTTTTGAAGGGCAGCATGGCCGGTTTCATGGTCTAGCTATTGTGAACAATGTTGCGATAAATATATGTGTGCAGGTATCTTTTTGATAGAGTGATTTGAGTTCTTCCGGGTATATTCCCAGTAGGGGGATTGCGGGTTCATATGGAAGGTCGATTTTTAGAACTTTTAGGTATTGCCACACTGATTTCCACAGGGGTTGTACTAGTTTACAGTCCCATCAACAGTGTAGAAGTGTTCCCTTTTCACCACATCCTCTCCAGCATCTGTTATTTTTTGAGTTATTGATGATGGCCATTCTGACTGGAGTAAGGTGGTATCTCAGTGTAGTTTTGATTTGTATTTCTTTTATGACTAGTGAGGATGAACATTTTTTCATGCATCTGTTGGCTGCTCATATGTCTTCTTTTGAGAACTGTTTATTCATTCATATCTTTTGCCCACTTTGTAATGGGGCTATTTGTTTTTTTCTTTTCAGCATGTTTGAGTTCCTTGTAGATCCTAGATGTAAGGCCTTTGTCAGACATAGAGTTGGCAATTTTTTTT
>CAUYQG010041570.1:0-19816 GCA_963574415.1 Tarsius wallacei | reverse complement strand
CTGGGTAATTTTTTGTTTTAATTGGGGTACTTATAAAGTGAGTGGGTTAAAGATAAACAGACTAGACGCGAGGAGTGGGGGGTGGGTATGGTGAGAGTGTGGGTGGGTGGTTTGGATGGCGGGAGGGGAGGGGAGAGAAGAGAGGAATGCAAGAGAGAAGAGAGGGAGAGGAGAGGAGAGGAGAGGAGAGACTCTCAGACACAGTGTAGCTATTTTGCGATTGGCTGGTTATTATTCTATCACACCCAAGGTGCTTTCCAATGCTGAGACTGTGTGAATAGTGCTTGAGTACTCAGATGCTTATGTCTGACTCTGTGGGCTCATTTCTTGCTTCTGCCACTTCTTAGCTGTGTATTGTTGGGTAAATGACTTAACCTGTCTGAACCTAGGCTTCCCCATGCATAAGCAAATAAATTCCATAGGTGCAGAGCAGGGAAGACCCTTCTTCAAGTCAAGACTGTTCAGAAGCAGAGTGGACTGCTTCCAGAGGTAGCAAGCTGGCCATCTGCTGGTGCAGGCATTGGGGACGGACAGACTTGAGTCCCTGTTGGCCCTTGAGACCTTGGGCAGTTGACTTGGCCCTTGGAAAGGCCAAGAACTGGATGCTGGAGCCATTATGCATTATGTGTGGCCTTGGGTAGTTGACTAACTTCTTTATGACTTTCTTTCTACATCTGTAAATAATAGCGCCAACCCTGTAAAGCTGTGGTGAGTTTTCAATTAAATGTGTTAATGCATTCAACATGCCTGGAACAGCGTCTGGTGCCCAGCAAGCCACCTACATGTGTCTGCTGCTCATGGAGATAACTACATCTCTCCAGCAGAGCAGTTAAGTGGCTCAGAAACAATCTGCATGGTGTGCCCAGTGCAGAACCTAGACTCGCAGGAGGCACTCAGTGCGTGTGAGCCATTAGGATTGTAATCCTCATTAACATTATCCCTGGGGCCCTTGTGCCTGACGCAGTGTCTGCTGCCTCTCTAAAGTGGGGACGTGTGGACAAGTGCCTGGCTGGCGGAGGAACTGGGTCGTGTGTCTGCTGGGCGTCTGATTCATCTCTCCCGTCCTCCGCCTCTTCCTGCCCACTTGGATGTCATACATCTTGTCTGTGGTTAGCTACACTCAGCAGCGGCTGCCGCAAGGTGATGGATGAGCAGGGATTGCTTCTTGTCTTGTACCCGGCGGGGCTGTCCCGGCATCCTTCCCTTGCTTCTATAGGTCCTGCAGATCTCCTAGTCTAAGGACACCACTTCTCTTCTTAGATGTTAGATTCAGGTAGACGTTTATTCAAATACAGATACTCCATTTACTTGGTGAGTTTCTCCTCTTGGGCTCAGTTTTGGCATCTGAGAAGTGATAACAATATACTTTCTAGGATGGTGGTTGTAGGTTAAACACAAGCCAGATGACTGGCACACAGTGGGCACTTAGTAACTGCAGGTGCCCTCTTTTCTCAACTGGAAAAACTCTTGGCTAAGAGTCAGGAGGTGATATGGCTGTGTGTGGGCATTCAACAGAGAGCATGAGGACATCAGATACCATCTTCCACAAACCCTTTTCCTTCCCCTAATAGGCAAACACCTGCTTCTTTTTTTTTTGCTATTTGTTAAAAAAGGACAAATAAGTGGAAGTGTTTTTCCAGAAAGACTACAGTAAATTCCTGGTGTTTTCCTGTGGAGCAGCAGTGCTAATCAATCAATAGGCTTCTGGTGAAATAGAACACATGCTGTGTGAAGAGATATCTTTTTCCTCTCCAGAAGTCTGGAATGTTCTACTTACCTAAAGAGTGAAGGAAAAAGAACGTCAAGGGGTAGACAATAAATTAACTTTAGGGGAGTAGTGTCTTTGTCATCAGACTATTTTTGTGTGTGTGTTCTCAGGCTTTCAAAAAGAGAAATCAACCAACCAGCCAGTTAAGAACACATTAAATACACATTTGATTCCTGAGAACTTACTTCTTGGTCTTACTTCCAGAAACTGCTTATGTTGCTTCTGAAGGATTACCTGATAAATTTGTATTTATTGGGAGAGTGAAGGTAACTTAGTCTGTCGGTATTTCCTTTACCAGGAAAATAATGAACCAATTCTCACCACCCTCATTAATTGTCCTCAGACATCCAGAAAAAGCATCTGGCCTTCCAGTCCCTTCCTCTGTCTTATCAGTGCAGCTCACAGGAAGGAAATACATGCACATTTGGGATGCACTCAACTGCAAGTAAAGAAAGCCCAATTACACTGGCTTACACAAAGAGAAGTTTATTTTTCTTACACTTTTCATCCAGGATTGGAGTTGCTGGCTTTGACGTCCCTATTTCCTCCATTCTCCTGGATAGTCCCCCAGACATTATGTCCCACATTTAAAGGAGGAAGAAGAGAAAGTAAACTTGCCACCCCATCTACCTGTCTATTCCCTTACATCCAAAGCCTTTTAAGCCCCTCTCTTTCCTTATCCTCAGCAAACTTTTGTTATTTGTTTCCTTGACCAGACCTGAATCATTGTCCATCCCTAGCTGCATGTGAGTCTGGAAAAGTGAGAACCAAATAATCATGATTGTCTTAGACCAACCAGCCACAGCTTTTCTTCTCCTTGGGTTGAAAACACTGCTATTCTGAACTCAGGTGGCATTTCTTTAGTTACAAAGAAATGGGAAATAGATATTAGACTGGTGACTAATGGTGTCTGCCACACCTACAGGGCAGAAGTCCGGAGGTTCATGAAATCTTCTCATTTGCCCCTTCAAAATCATGATGAACCCATGCCTGGAAGGCTCCCCAATCCATCATTCAGCATTTACTTCTATTCTTAGGTGTCAGTGGTCATTTCTGTTCAATACAATCTGAAGGTCTGTTGTGAAGCTTGGATTATAGTAAATATTTCAGTTTGAATAAATGAGTGAATGCAGAAACAAACATCATTATTCAAGATGTGGAGATATCTGGGTCAAAAGGAATCGGAAAGAGGCTTATGGTTATATGCTAAAAGGGACCTTGAATGCTAAGCCTACCTCCCTGCCAAGCAGATGAGCCCCTAGGAACTGACATCCCTGGGAAGCCTAACTGGAGGGGCTTTTTTGGAAGCCATTTGTCCTGACTTAATAAAATCAACTATAAATTGCCCCTTAACCCTCTTGAATGTATGAGGCTTAGTGATGGCCCCCAAAAGGAATTTTTGGGTTGTATAGGAAAGGATTTCTTGAAGTGATTTGGGCAAGTTCTACCATCTTTGAGAAGACTCTCCATATTTTCTGTGTTCATGGTCCTCCCTTTGGGAAATTTGCAAAGACATGACTCAGTCGAGCACTCACCCTCCAGAATTTGCTCATCATCAAGGATAGATGAGTTAGAATCTTCCGAGTCAACTCATTTTACATTTTAAACTCATTAAAATGACATGCAATACCCAGCCTGTCCCTTGGGCAGGCTGCCAAAGTTAAAGCAATTGATCATCACCCCACAGCTGCCACTGTCCTGGGCGGAACTGTCTAAATAGTGCACAGTGGCTGCACCCTCCCTTGTGTGTAGTCCTAGACAGCCAGCTCTATGCTGTTTCCAAAATAACCCTTTCCATGGGGCTTGTCAGACCCGGTGGTGCCTTTTAGGATAAACATTCAAAAAATACCTCCTCCTAAACCAGAAAAGATCTCATCTGTTCCTCTCACTGCTGATGGACAAAGGCCCCAAACTGCTGCTGTACTGAAACATTTGTGCCCCAAAATGTGAGAAGAGGTCATTGCACATAGAACTGATGGGATGGTGGAACTGCCTAATGGCATATGATTGTAAATAATAATATATGATAACCAAATGGCTTCATGGGCAGAGCTGGGTCTTCAGGGAGATAAGCGGGGTACCTCAGGTGCCAAATTTAAGAAAGAATAGAACCTCCTCATCCTAGTCTCAGAGCTGTCATGGGATTGGTTCCAGCCAATCCTTAAAGCAGCCCCGTGATAGGTGTGTGTGTGTGTGTGTGTGTGTGTGTGTGTGTGTGTGTGTGTGTGTGTGTGTTAAGGTCTCCCATGCCACAGATGCCTGCACTGAGCTTAAGAGACTCCTCCACGCCATGAAGCCAGTCAGTCGTGGAGCTGTTAAAATTCAAAACACGTCAAAATTCAAAGTTATTGCTCTTTCAGAGATTGTTAGAGAGACTGAAAGAGTTTATCTTCCTTTCAACTTTTTTCAAGTGAGAATTCATGAAGATTTAAGATAAGATATTTGCGTAACATAGTATACATTTTAAAATTATATGACTTACAAATGAATACTTATTTATTGCTTTTGTATAACTGAGAAGCTTTACTTCTTTGGAATTTGTACTTTTCTGGAGTTGCACTTGAAGCTCCACAGGGTGACTTGCAAGACACTCTTCTGATTTGCCCCGGGATACAAGTCCCATTTCATGGACACCCCACTGATGTGGAGTATTCATATACATGTGTCTTCATAAATGAGGCATCCTCTTCCTGTATTACCTTTCGGTCTTTTGTCTTGCTAAATCTTACTGCTCCTTTAAAAGAAATATCTCCAGGAAATCTTCTTTGTGCCCCTGAGCCAGTATAGGTGTTGTGTCTGTGCGCTAAACCCCCCAGCAATGGGCACTCTTTTCTATCACTTATTACACTGTGTTGATAATATCAATGCTCCCTTGAGTCTGACTCCCTCTCATGATGGGAATGAGTATAGAGAGGGAGCAGTTCTGGGTCTGCTCCTGGCACTGACTACCTAATGTGCTGTAGGCAGGGTGGGCTCTGTTTGCTGTTATATTTCACAGGCAACTGTGGGTCACATTTTCTCATTGGTCTGTTTCCCCTTGCCTTTTGCAGATGTGCTGTGTCCTAGTGTCCGTGTAGAAGGAGATCGCTTTAAGCACACCAATGGAGAAACCAAGGAAATCACAGGTAAGAGAGAAGCAGCGACCACACGTACTTGCTTCGGTAAATGATTTACTAAACCTGAGCACGACCTTAGTTGGTCTAGGGGTGGCCTCACCTACCCTGTTCTCGTTCCCATCTTTCACCAAAGTCCTGATAGAATGATTCGAACTGTGCAGGTGGTAGCACTCATCAAAGCATCGCCCAACCGTAAAGAGCGTGTACCCACAGTTTTAATTTGGCAGGCTGCGGACATCCTACAGGAGTTAGAATGAATGAGTTTGTAAAGGAGCTGGTGAATGAGTAAGCACATGATTGGCAAAGCGAGAAAAATAGTGAATAAATATATGGATTTGAGAGTGAAAGAGAGAGTGAATCAGAGTTATAAATATACATACGAGTGAATCAGTGGGCGAGAGAACAAAGAGACATGTGAGTGTAGGCCCAGTGGTAGGAAGAAATAACGCAGACACTCATGAAAACCTGTTTTGTATACGTTGGGATGGAAGTGCTGTGGGGGCATATGGGGATGACCGAGTCTGTTTCCCATCATCCTCATAACCTTGAACATCGATTTAGTCCTCCCTGTGGCCAGGCATCCTGCTAAACCCTTTTATTTAATTGTTTTATTTATTTACGTACCTGTAGTCCTAGCTGGGGGGTGGAGAAGGCTGAGGCGGAAGAATTGCCTGAGTCCAGGAGGTCGAGGCTGCAGTGAGCTGTGATTGTGCCACTGTACTCCAACCTGGGAGGCAGAGTGAGACCCTGACTCATAAATAAATAAAGAAATAAATTAACATAAATAAATAATTTTTAAAAGGAATGACAGTCCCACATCACACACACACAAAGATGACTTTCATCTTCTTCTCTTTGTTAACTTAATTACTTTGAAATGAGTATATTTATAGATGAGCTACTTTGCCCAGGGTGCAAAACTGCTGGCAAGTTTGACTTGGATGTTCCCGCATTTTGCCTTGGTGATCTCCAGCAAAGCTCTGGCTCTCATACGATCTACTATCCATTCCCTAGAGCGCGAATGTGCCTGCCCAACTGTGCCCCAGACAACCCCGTCGGCGTCCCTCTGTGAAGCAGATTCTTACCTCGCTGCTTTATCTGCATGTGGATTTGTGTGTGCATGCATGCGTACATGTGAATATGCAGAACTTTGAACAATTTTTTTTGTATATGACATGTGTAGAGGATCTTGCTGAAGAGTCAGTTTGGTGATTGGCTAGAAATGGGACTCTCCATTCTGAGCCCTCTGTGTCAGTCCGCAGCCGGTGGAGTCCTGAAGTCTCCCCTCCCTCCACTCTAAGGAATCTCTCTGGAAATGAAGTCACCGTGCCAGGTGGGCATCCACCAGCATGCAGAGCAGATATCCTGCTTTTGTGACTCTGAGTGCACTGAGAACCCACTTTATCTACCCCATCTGCTCTAATTATAACAAGCGCTGAAAAAGTGTTGCAGCCATGTTGAGGCTGAAGAGGGCATTATGGAGAGACGGAGCCTCTGACTTCCCAATTTAAATGCAATCAACCACAAGCAGCTAGTGGCCATTGTCTTGTTAGACTCTGGTGTGGTCATGTGCTCTTTGGGCTATGGCGGTCGCCTTGCTTCCTGGCTTTGGCCCCCTCCCCCGCCTTGGGGCGGTGAAACTTCTTTCTCCCTTCTCTCTCTCTAATTTACTTTTAAATAAACTTTTCTTTCTTAAAAAAAAAGTGTAAATAAATAAATAAATGCAATCAGGTAATCGGAGCAGATTTTGTATTCTGAAAAAAATAAAATAAAAACAATGAAGTTCCCCAAATCCTCACCTCTAGACTTTTCCTTAAACGACTCTGGCTATTTTTAGGGTTTATCTGGGCCTGGACAGTGAGGATGGGGAATAGAATAGACATAGACATGACTTGAAAGATTGGAGGCATAGGTCTTAGACTGCTCGGCTGTTCACTAGCTGGGCGGCCGTGGGTCAATCTTCTGACATCCCTGAGCCTCAGTTTCCCCACCTGTATAAAAATGGATCCTTCAGAATGTCTCCGAGCGCACCTCTCAGCTCTGATAACCAAAAGTTCTGCAAAATCTAGTGATGAAAAGTGTTATACACCTTATCTGTGAAGTTAACTATTTAATGCTTAAAGCATATGTTAGGCATGGTGCAGACCTCATGTTTGGCCACTGACACCCTAGATTTATCTCTTCTCCTTCCTGGGCCCCCACATCCAGATAATCACCAAGTCATGGCCATAGTGCCTCCTAAACAGCCCTAATTCAGCTGCTTATTCTAGCCCTTCCCCCTACTCCATCTCAGCAAACCGCCCCTGACTGGGCTCTCTGCCCCTTTATCCCCCACTGCCAGAATGACCTTGAAAAATAGAAACCAGATGGTGTTTCTCCCTTGCTTTAAAGTTCTCCATGGCTTCTTATCGCCTAAAGAAAGAAACCCAAATGCTCCCACATGGCCAACAGAACCCAGCCTGACCTGCCCCTGCCCGCCCATTTTCCTGCCAGTGTGCCCCTAGCTCTGGATTCTGGCATCCCAAAGTAGTCCAGTGTCCCACTCATTATTAAAATCTGAGCAGCCAATGGGACATCAAATACGTAGGAGACCCTCAATGGTGGGTCAGTGAATTTCTTCCTTCTCTGTTTCCTGCCTTCCCTCCTTCCACAAATAGTACTTTGAACAGCAACGACAAAAGCAGCACATATATGTATTTTTTGAGTCAGGGCCTCACTCTGTTACCCATGCCAAAGTGCAGTGGCACAATCACAGCTCACTGCAGTGCCAGCCACCTGGGTTCAGGCTATCTTTCCACCTCAGCTTCTTGAGTACCTGGGACTACAGACACGTACCACCATGCCCAGAGAATTTTTTTAAAAAAATTGTTGTTGTTGAGATGAGGTCTTGCTCTGCTGCCCAGGCTGGCCTCAAACTCCTAGGCTTCTAGCAATCCTCCCACTTTGGCCTCCCAAAGTGCTGGAATTACAGGCATGAGCCACCATGCCCAGCTAAAAGCACCAGACTTTCAAAGGATGGAAACACAAATTAGATCTGGACCTTTTTCCCAAAGAGCTGACCATTTGATGGAGGAGGCAGACCCATAAACAAATTAGCTGCCAAAGACACAGGAGGAAGGAAGGCTGCCTGGGGGCGTCGTCCGCAAAGCTTTCTGCAGGCAGACCTTTGCTGTGCCATGCTGGATGACAACAGGAACGCACAGTGGGCACTTGGCACAGCAAGTGATGCCAGAACTGGCTATGGCTAACGTTTCCTGATGCCACGTGGTTCAGCTGCCTCTGGTCTTCAGCGACGGGCCATCTCTCATTTTTGCATTAAATAGTTGCTTCTTTATCTCCCAGTGCCTTGCCTCACAGTCCACTTACCTCAGGAACATTTTTCATTTTCCTTCCCAGCCCTTATTTATTTTGGGCGATTTATCTTTTCTTTTGGTGCCCTTTGCTGCCACCTAGTTAATTCCTTGTTGTCCAGAGTTTTGTCATGTTCAAGTCTTTGTTTTTATACGCTGAAACCAATACAAGCGAACCACAAAGTAGAGCATATGTTTGATTTTTGAAAATTGTTTCATTTTTTGTTTTCTAATTCTCCCACATACGAATGCTAAGGGGAAACTCAGATGAAGGTGGCGATTTCTAGTGACAGTTGACAGAGCTGGAAAGTGGAGGACCTGGCCCACTTTGCAGCTCTTGGCCCTGACTTCTGCCAGAGTGGGCACTGGGCGCATGTCTACCTGGGTTCTGGACAAACTGTAGGCTCTCCAGTCCTCCTTTGTCTCTCTTGGTGAGTGAGGAGCTCTGCCGTGGTCACCTGTGAGCCTTCTCTGAATATGAGCCGCCATGTCCTGCATGTCTCCAGGGAGTCCAACAACTCTGGGTCTCCTCAAGTAGCCTTGTGACATGGCTACCTTGTCCCCTTTATATAGATGGAAAATGGGGGTTTAAGAGGCTGAGAACTTGTACCAAAGTCATGGAGCTGCTGAGTCTGAGAGCAGGGACAGGAAACCAGGTGTGTGTGACTGTGGTGTTCTCCTTCACTCCAGGTCACAGCCCACTTCTGCTCCCCTCCCCAAAGTTAGCAGGTCACTCTTTTAGAGAGATACCCCAATACCCCCATACCCCTAGTCCTGCTTTAAGACCTCCCTGGTACTGTCCAGATTCCCTCAAGGCAGCAACCCTGCGAGGCACATCCTTACCCCTGCATCACTGAGGAAGAGGCCTTGAGAACACCTGCCAGGCCTCTGCCTCTAGCCCAAGCTGGGCTAGTGTTTGAACCTAGAATGAGCTAGCTATAAAACCTGTTTCTGTCTATTCTGTTTCTCTGGAACAAAGTCTGATGTTAAACAGGCTCCACATCCTTTAACTTTTGGTATTAGTTATACAGAACCCTAGAACTGCAGGGTCCTCCAAAGTCTTCGTGGTCAAGCTCCGCAATTCCCAAGCACCAGCTTCTCCCACTGCCAGGGTTCCTCAGATCCCTGTGGCTCTACCAGGCACATGAACTCCAGCATATGGGACCCTATGGATTGTCAAAGGCCCCCTGTTGCATGGGGCCCAGTAGGTTCCAAGAGTGGCTCCTCACGGGGCCTGCTTAAGAGCCCATGTTGTAAGAACCTTCATGGCTTCTGCCTCCAGGTGATGTTTAGGCTGTAGCCTCTAGGGCATTCGATCCCTGCTCATCATGGGCTGGGAGCTGAGCCAATAGCCATACAGCAGGGAGACAAGGGAGAGGCTGCTCTCTGTGTGCATTCAGTGGGTGTTCTCCAACATGTGGGCACATGCCTTTCCAGAACTCAGGATCCCTTGGGGACTCCCCAGGACTTCCTCCCTGCTGAGGGTGATGACTCCTCATGGCCACATGCCTTAAAAGCCTGCTTCTTACAACCAGGGTGAGAGTGGGGAAGCTCTAGGGGAAGGGGCAGAGCTATTGTCATTGGAAGAGGAGGCTCCTTATGTCAGGGTATTTCACAGAGGACCTGGGACAAAGGTTCCCACTGTGGTCCCTAGGTTGACTGAGTAATCACTGGGTGCTGGCTTTTCCTGTAAGCATTTTGTCACATCGTCACACTTAGGTTTCATGACAGTCTTGTGAGAAATTATTCTATTTTTCCAGTTGAGAAAACAGGCTCCGTAGCTTCAGATTAAGTCTCCCAGCTAGAAGTCTGTGTGGGGGCAGAGTGTGCCTCAGGCTTCATTAAACGTTGTAAATGGCCTGTGCACATTATATCTTTACCTGGGATTAACCCTGTTGCTTTGAGTCTGAACTTTCTCTCACCAGTAGCAGCATTGCTAACTCTGTTAACTCACATCTCCCGGCATGCTTGCTGAGCAGCGGGATTCTTTACTGTATAAAAATTGCACATTCAAATTGACTATATGTAACAAATGCAGTTTGAATGGAAGACAAAATTGGGGGAGTTGTGATAAAAAGTTACTGGTGGCAAAAACACAAAAGATGATCCAATTCCCTCTGTTCTCCCAGGAAACGGATGTCCAGAAAGTGACTCAGCCAAAGTCACCGGGAGTCAGTGTCAGGGAGACCCACCTCCCTCTCCACGCAGAGTGTTAGTTCAGAGTGTGATGGGATGGGGAATCATCACACACTCAGAGCGAGAGATTCATTAATGCATCTGGCATTTAGTGAACACCTGCTGTATTCCAGACGTGTTTCTACAACTTTCTTATTTAAAACTCAAAGTGATCTTCCGAGATACCTGTGCTTATTAGTAGAACCAGAATGTGTTGCCACTGACAGACAGGCAGACACTGTGTGGTGACATTGCCCTATCCAGGCCTGATGAGTCTATGCTCTCAGTGTTCCTGTTAGCAGATGAAGACAGGAGGCCCAGAGAGCTTGAATAACTCACTTGAGAACTGGCAGGAAGGGAAAATGCGGAAGCAGGGATGTGAATCGAAATACTTCTTACTCCAGAGCCCTTACTCATCCATTAATCTGTTACTATTATTCCAATTTTATAAAAATATAGATGTAACAAGCTCAGAGACATTAAGGTTTATGCTTAAGGTCACACAGCTAGTAAGTAGACCTTCACCCGTGAGTGCTGGGTGCTTTCTCCTCTGCTCAGTCCCTCTCAGGGATCAAGGGTATATTACATCTTAGAAAAAGGTGGTATGTTTAGTTTAACAAATCTACACCGTGGGCCAGGCCCTGTTGGTCCTGTGTCTGGGGTATGGGGTGGCAGGTCCAGCAAGCTGGACCCTTTCCCCAAGCAGCTGTCAGGCAAGGAAAGTCCCTCTCAGCCAGCTGAACTCCTACAACACTGCTGGCGGAGGGTGGGTGCCTGCCCCCACCAACCAGCTATGTCCAAAGAGGCTGAGTCATCCATGTCCGTGTGCATAAGCAAGTGTGGTTTGAAGAGATGCTTTTCCAATCCATGTGAGAGCTTCTGGATACATGTGTTCTTTTTTAAGGACCAAACATCATTTCTCACTAGATCATGAATGTCATTAAACAGCCAGTATGTGAAATACTACTTAGAAATGACATGATGGCAACGCTTAGTCATTTGCTGAGAACTTGACAACCTTAGAATGGCAAGGGACCAAAAAGGGTCTAATCCAAAAGGTCTCCCAGGGCTTCAATCCCAGAGAACCTTGCTCTGCCTGGAAGCCCCTTCCTAGATCATCACAGTGGCTTCCTCCCAGAGAGTCCTCCCTGGTCATCCCAGCCCAATTCCTCTCCAACTCCAGCCCTGCTTACTTATTCTATACAGCCTTGAATTGCGCGGTACATTTGCCCTGTGCATTTGTTTATTTTTTAGTCTTTCCACAAGAGTCCCAGTTATTCTAGAATCAGGATTTTATTTTCCTTCCTGCTGCATCCCAGAGCCCACAGTGGTTGGCAAGCAGCAGGCTCTCAAAAATATATATTGAATGAAGGCATGACATCTATGGACAGAATTTAGTGTCAGAGGATGATGTCATCATTATGAGAAAATAATCAATGTAAAAACTATTTCGTTAGTCATTTGCTGTATATCAAGTATGATGTTAATAGCTTTGTATCCTATCGTTTAAGTTTCACAGTAATGAGGTGCATTTTAAAACCATTTTTTCTTTACAGATGAAGAAACCAGGGTTCAGTTATGTCAAGCAACCTGCCTAAGGTCACAGCAAATTTACAGTGGTTAGGAACACAACCCAGACCTTGTTATGGTCTGAGTAAACTCTCAGCTGGGCTCTATCTCTTGATGCCAATAAATCAAGAGGCAAAGAACTGGCAGAAAGAAGTTTACTTCTGAATTCAGATTCAGGGAGCAGAACCTGACTTTTGACATTTCTGAAAAAGGTTTGCTCACTGCTTAGGTTTCACAATCCGTTTTTATAAGTTTAGGGTTGCTGGTACCTATACGTTGACTACATGACTGGCAGAGCATTGTATAGAACTCAAGTTACAGCCGCATTTTGTTAACATATGGCCTGCATTTCCTGGCACTGGCTACCAAAAGGAAACTCACAGCATTATCAGTAACACCAAAGTGAAGAGCTGAATAAGCTTGCAATAGAGTAAGGGAGTTAACAGAGCCTATTACAAAGTAAAACAGTATTCACTACAATGTATTGTTGACTAACAATTATAACACATCGCAAGTTATATAAGTTACAAGGCTTATGGTTACTTGGGTACTATATTTTCAAATATATGACCACTGATAAAAGGAAGCAAAGTGAACAGGGATTCATTTCTCTCAGGTGAGTGAGTGCAGTCTGCAGGGGGTCAAGGTTTCTTTGAAGTGACTTAACAGGGCATGTATAGGCGATAAAGGAAGAGGCTTTCTTTTGCTAATTCTCAGGAATGTAGGTACTTGCTGGCCTGCTGGAACATTATGCCTTTCTTTAAGGGTTGTGGCAGATGGACAATCAACAGTGGCTTTCTGTATCTATCTGTCTAATTCTAATACTCAAACTCTCCATCAGCGCTAAACCCCTTCCCATCCTGACATTTCTTATACGGGGCTTGGCACAGAGCTGACTTTCTAAAATATGTGTTGAATGAACAAATGATCTCTTTGGACAGAATCATTATAATGTTAGGCCTACAAGTTTGTTTCCTGTTTTATTACAAGAGAGCCTTAGAATGTTGGAGACAGTGGGGGACTCTTCCCAAAGTCTCATAGATTAGATGCCACTAACCCCAAGAGTTGTGCTAGCCCTGGAGATACAGAAATGAGTTTGATCTGGTACTTGCCCTCAGCCAGCTTCCTTCTAGCCTGCTGAGAGTGTTCCCCAGTCCCTGAGGAACACAATTTCAAGTCAGTATTTTATCCCACTGTTAGCCCCCAGAATTCGTGTTGTCCTCAGGCCCATCTGAGAGCCTATCTGTAGAACTTGAGTTAGCCGTCCAGACTGGTCCAGACCATTTTGTTTGTTTGTTTATTTACTTATTTATGAGATGGGGGTCTTACTATGTTGCCCGGGTTAGTCTTGAACTTCTGGGCTCAAGGAATCCTTCTGCTCCAGCTTCCCAAAGTGCTGGGATTGCAGGCATGAGCACCGCATCTGGCCTTGGTTCAGACAATTTTGTAAAAGCATTTCATTGTGGCAAAATGTAAACAGGGTTGTGCTGGTGCTGCTGGGAAATAATTATTAAGAGATCTGCTGTTTAAATGTCCCACCATATGCTGAGTGATGCGTATTCAGGGTCTCATACAGTTGTCATGACAGTACTGCCCTGCAGGCATCATTGCTCTCTTTCAATGAAGTATTAATACCTGAAGCTCCTGTGGATCATATAACTTTCTCGGCATCACAAACATGACCAAGCAGGATCAAGCCCTATCCCCACCCCCGGCCACTCACTTAAGCCCAAAGTCCATGACTTTTTTTTATCACTTTACACTGATAATGCATCTGAGGTCTTCTCTTAGAGGAAAGCAAAACTAAGCTAAACACAAAACCAAAACAAACGAACAAAAAAACCTTTTAATGAATGCACTATCATGAAGATAGTTTTCTTTTCTCTGATGTTTCTATCTTTAAAATCATAAAACTTAAAAGCTTCCAAACTATAATCCAAGCAAAATTGAAATCCAAGGCAAAACTGTGGCTGCAGGAAGGAAAGCCTAAATGACCACTTTGCCCGCAGAACCAGCCTGTGTGAGCAAAGTTTCTGCGTTTGGTCTTCTTGAACACTGAGGCCCCACAGCAGACACATGCAAGGATACCTTCTGTTTGTCTTATGCTTGAGAATGATTCAGGACTTTCACAGCATACACATTCCCTGGGAAACTCAATGTCTGTGTTCTCCTGTTCCTTCTTCCTTAAGGTGAAGTCAAAGCTGTATATCTCCTGACTCTGTTACTTATGTTTTCTCCCTGAATTTATATTTGAACAGTTCCCTCCACATGTTTTTTTCCAGGTCAGGGTGGGTAGGCTACCTTTACAAAAGGTGGATGTACTTTTGTCTCTTGCCTGCTTTCCTTGCCAAACTCACTTCCAATTCTTCTCTTTGGACAGGTTTTGACCTAATGGATTTGTTCAGTGTGAAGGAAATCTTGGGGAAGAGAGAAAACGGAGCACAGAGTTCCTATGTACGGATGGGATCCTTCCCCATGGTTCAGAGGACTGAGTGAGTGACCACTTCTCCTTCCCAGACTTGCCAAGGGTGCCTTGGGAAAGGGCAGGACAGGGGCCCTTCGACCACAGCTGCACACTTGACACTGAGCTGGACTTTAATCTACTCAGTGCCTGGTAAGGTTACCCTGAGAGGAAGCAGCTGAACACTGACCTGGAAATTCAAACTGTTTTTTTTAGCCGATCTATTATTATTGACTTCATTGATTCTCTATCTGTCTATACTGATCTCTCCATACACATATGCCTTATTCTGTCAGTGCATTAAAAAACAAATATTATGGTTACTGGTATGTAGTACCTACTAAGGACCAACCATTGCATTGCACAGCAGGCATGACATCACCAGAGTCAGAGAGTGGCTTTGGCTAGTAGAGACCCAGTATCAGTGTTGACCAGGTTTCTGGCTTTACATAAGTTGTTGGATGCCCTCTCCCTTAATTTTCTCATGTGTTTCAACCCAAGATGAATGTTCCTGCCTTGCATCATTGTTTATAAGATATGATGTAAAGATTTGTCCCATGTCTGACATTTACTGGTTCTTCAGTCAAAGACTAAAGATGATATCAAAATAAATGTCCCATTCTTCCTATCACAAGCAAACAGATGTTTTAATGACAAAATGATACCGCTTCATGCAGTCTCTCTTCCATCTTAAAACTCTTTAATTGCTTCCAAGTGTTCTTATTAAACCAAAAAGCTGGCTGGGCTCGGTGGCTCAGTCTGTAATCCCAGCACTTTGGGAGGCCGAGGCGAGTGAATTGCCTGAGCCCTCGGGTTCGAGATCCGCCTGGGCAACTTGGTGAGACCTCATCTCTACAATAAATCAAAAAAATTAGCTGGGCATGGTAGGGCGCACCTGTAGTTCCGGCTACTTGTAAGGCTGAGGCGGAAGGATCGCCGGAGCCCAGCAGGTCGAGGCTGCGGTGGCCAGGAGTGTGCCACTGCACTCCAGTCTGGGCGACAGAATGAGACTTCAACTTAAAAAAAAAAAAACCAAAAGGCCAGAAATGGGAAGGCCTTGTTTGACCTGGTGCTGTCCTTCCTTTGTGGTTTCCTAACTCATCTTCCACGTCTCTCTGTCTGCCTCCTCTGTCTCTGTTCTAGCGGTCTACCAGGAACACACCTTCCACTGTGAGGCCTTTGTTTATGCTCTTCCCTCTACCTGGGATACCTGCCTTGCTGTTCTTCAAAGCATGCTCACCCATTATGTTCTCAAGATGCCTTCCCTGAACTTGCAGACATAATCAGTCCTTCCTCTTACCTTTTCTCCTTACAACCTAGACTTTGCACAAAAATGTGACGATGTTGAGGCCACCTAATCAATTGTGCAGTTAGTCTTATCTCTTTGTTCAATTAGAAAAGTTCAAGGAAGGAGCTGAGACTTGATGTCTGCTGCATTCTGAGCATCTAGTTAAGTTCTGCCCAAAGTAGGAGATTACGAAATATAAATGGACTTCCCCAAATGAAATTAATTTATAAAAATTGTGTATTTATTCGTATATGTTTAAACTTCAGTCAGCTTCAAAGTGCTCTCCGTTTGGTGCAATACATCTATCGCGACACTTTTTCCACTGCTCAAAACAGTTTTTGAAATCATCAATTTTGATGCCTTTTAGTGCTTCCACTGTTTTTTGTTTCACCTCGTCCACATTGGCAAAACGTTTCCCTTTGAGAACTTTTTTCAGCCAGGAAACAAGAAACAGTCATCTTGGGGCAAGGTTGGGTGAATAGGGAGGATGGGGCATGGAGATCATATCGTTTGGGGTCAAAAACTGCTAAACACTCAGCATGGTGTGGGCAGGTACACTTGTCAATCACCCATTATGAAGTGGGCAAATACATTGAAATAATCTCAAAAAAAAAAAAATTCACTGAAACTGATTACAGCCTCTCACAAACTAACGGGTACACTGATGCCTATGGGTTCCTAGAACACTTACCTAGCGGGGGAAGCCTGTACTGCAAGAGGCCTTCCCTCCAAAAAGTAATTCCAGTTTTTTGGGGAGGGTCCCTCTTTGTATTTACTGAAAGAATAAGTATGTCCTGTCAGATACTAGCCTGGTAAAAGTGGGCTATGAAGGCTAGGTCACAGAATTTGGATTTTTGCATTTGTGCAATCTTTTTAAAAATTCAGCGAGCATTCTCTGAGTCCAACCATGCACTAGGCATTGTTTCAAACTCTAATATCATCTCATCCATGACTCATGGTGCTACATTTGATGAAAGTGATTTTACAGAAGAAGAAATGAGGCAAGTCACTTCCTCTCCTGAGTCTCATTTTCATGAAATGGAGACAATGATTTCTGTCAGCCAATTCTTAAAGTCATGTCTTCTGGGACAGTGAAGATTGCTCTCTTTACAAAGACAAACAGATGAAGGGTGATGTTATTATTCCTCCCTGGTTCCATGTCATTTGGGGGTGCACAGGGTGAACAGAGTATAGACCTCACAACTTCTCACTTCCTTGGTCTATTGTGTCCAATTCACCACCCGTATCTGTTAATAAACAGAAACAATCATATGCAACTTCGCTTTAAGGAAAAATGCAAAAGAGAATGAACAAAGCAAAAGAAAGAAAGTAAACGTTACACAAATATAGTGAAAGGACCTAACAGAAGATCCCTCCCCTTTGCTGAAAATGTGTCCTTCTATGGAGATACTAGGCTCAAACAGCTCTAGGCATGGATAATGTAGGGTTGGACACGGTTTCCAGATAATGGATTTGGGCTCATGTTGTGTGAGAGTTGCTCTGAGCAGGAATTTCTACATGGTTTCATGTTTGTTTTAATGGCAAAGCACCCAACAAAATCAAACCAGCAAGTCTTCTTTATTTCAAGAAATAATACTGACCTTTTAATTTTCTAATGCTTTAAAATGTATGCACATTTACCTATAATTTACATTTGCAAGCTAATTTTGCTCATAAGGAAAAAGGGTGTCACTTTGAATATTCTTTTTTCTCATTTGTTTAACATTTAAAGAGCATTTTACGTACCTTATGTAATTTATTTCTCACTATAATAAAGTGAGGTGAGCAAGACAGGTATTATACTTCCTATTTATCTGGTGCAACATTTGAGACTTGAAATGGGACAGTAATTTGTTCAATATCTCATAGTTTGAAGAAAACAGAGGTTGGTCTCAAACTCAGGTCCTTTAACTCCAGAGCCATTAAACTTTTTTCACCATCATCTCATAATCTGCTATACTATTTGTGAAAGAATTGGATTAGGACATTTTCCTTCTTTAGATGCTCTCTGTTAATAACCTTGTTTGCCATGATTATAATGATAGATATATGTATGTATAATGTGTAGATATATACACATATCCACATAAATACACATATGTATATTTGTGTGTGTACTTATACACACACACACACTCTCTCTCTCTCTCTCTCTAATCATTTAAGAAAAAGTCATAGCCAGGCATGGTGGCTCATTCCTATAATCCCAGCACTTTGGGAGGCTGAGGTGAGAGGATTGCCTGAACCCACAGGTTCAAGACCAGCGTGGGCAACTTGGTGAGGTCTCATCTCTGCAATAAATCAAAAAAATAGCCGGGCATGGTGGCATGTATCTATAGTTCCAGTTACTTGGAAGGCTGAGGCAGAAGGATCACCTGAGCCCAGCAGGTCAAGGCTGTGATGGCTGTGAGCGTGCCATTGCATTTCAGCTTAGGGGACAGAGTGAGACTCCAACTCAAAAAAAAAAAGAAAAGAAAAAGTCATTATGATTAGGGGACTAGAGAGTCTTTAACAGAGGCCCTTTGTACTTTTCTTAGGATACATATGTACACATTTATGTGTGTATATTTCAAAGGTATAAGAAGAACATGTGCTTGGGGAAAAAAATGGCATAATTGGATTCATTAAGGAAAAAGGGAGAAAAAACAGAATGAAGTGAAATATCTATTTGTGGCTACAAAGCCTGTATTTGTGGACTAGGTGGGGAGGTCCTGTTTTCCTCCTGCATGGACAGTGACCGAGTGGGTCTCTGAATCCTGAGGGAGACCCAAGAACAGTGATTGATGGGTTTTGTTCCTACTGCCTGGATGTGAGCCTGGGTGAAATCACAGCTCAGAGAAAGACTGGGGTCTCTTTCATAAGGGTCCTAATTCCATTCATTAGCACTCTGCCTTCATGACCTGATCACCTCCCAAGAGTCCTGCCTCCTAATACTTGAGGGTTAGGATTTCTACATATGAACTTTGGGGGCGGATATAGACATTCAGACCATAGTGTCCTAGTGCATGAGACGGGGCACAAAACAGGATAAAGTATAACCCTTTGGCCTTGCTAAGAAAGAATGAGGCAGAGAGAGGAGAAGTCTGAGGGGCTGGACTGCATTTGATCCTGGGGAAGTGGCCTGTCTTTGCTCACAGGTTCTACAGCCAAACAAAGTCCCTGAGGATCTGTGAGTCTGAGAACCAGGAACTCAGACGCCCCCCCACTTCCCTTTCTGGCTGCCTGGCTAGACAGATTCCACCTCCTCCAACAGAGAAGTCAATGCCATGGACATTCCAGAGGCAGCCCCTGCCCCCCAGGTCTGGATTGGGCTCCACCGTGGCCAGGCCTTATGGTGGAAGTGCTATCAGCCAATGGTTAAGAGAAGAGCTTTGGAGCCCAGCCCCAAGCTGTGAGCTCCCTTGGCTACTTACCAATCATGTGGCATCAAGTTAACCTCCCAGAGCCTCAGTGTCTTCGGCTATTGCATGAGGATCAAAGTATCCTGTTTGTAAGTTCTTGTGAGGAAGAAATTAGATAATTTACAAAACAGTAGTGAGCTTTTATTATGCTCTCAAAAAATACATATTTTTTACTAAATCTTAGAATCGTATATCAAATGAGATCACATGTATGAGCACTTCATTGAATCTGAGAAACTATTGAAAAGTAAGCTAAACTTTATTTTGGTAAGATATTAGTCTAGGATAGATCTGTGAGTCTCTACCGGGGGAAAATTTGCCCCCATGCCCAGGGAACATTTGGCAGGCTCTGGAGGCATTTTTGTTGTCACAGTTGTGTGGGAGATGCCGCTGGCATCTAGTGGGTGGGTGCCAGGGTTGCTACTCTGCATCCAGCAATGAATGGGATAGTCCCCACCTCAGAGTTGTCCAGGTTGCTCCCTCCAGGAAGATTAACCATGCTTTGTTCTAGAACTGGGGAAAGAAAGGCTTGTCCATGGAAACAGCATGTTTCAACAGTTTTCCAAGTTTCATTCCTTCTGCATTTATGGAATGCCAGTCACTCTGCAGGCACCATGGTGGGAGCTGAGGTGAAGGGATGTGTCTGTGTTTCCTCACTGGAGACCCCATGAGGAAAATGGAAGGAGGG
>CAUYQG010041568.1:0-10598 GCA_963574415.1 Tarsius wallacei | reverse complement strand
CTTGGCAAAGTTACCCAGGGTGGTAGTACAGCCCCTGGCTGAGGTGTAGCAGTCATCAATGCCAGCCATCATGAGCAGTTTCTTAGGCACGGGGACCAAGACGATGCCAGTGGCCCTGGGGCAAGGATAAGGTGCACCAGGACAGAGCCACAGCGGCCAGTCACTTTGCAAGGGACAGTGTGGGGCTTGCCAATCTTGTTCCCTCAGTAGCCTCTCCGCACAGGGACGATGGACAGCTTGGCCAGGATGATGGCCCCCCGAATGGCAGTGACTACTTCTTTGGAACACTTAACACCTAGACCGACGAGGCCATTGTAGTCCCCGATGGCAACAAACACCTTGAACCTAGTCCGCTGGCCAGCGTGGGTCTGCGTTTGCACAGGCATGATCTTCAAAACTTCATCCTTCAGAGAGGCGCCAAGGAAGAAGTCGATGATCTCAGACTCCTTGATAGGCAGGGAGAAGAGATAGATCTCCTCCAGTGACTTGATCTTCATGTCCTTGACCAAGTGGCCCAACTTGGTGATGGGCATCCACTCCTTGTCCTTGGCCTTGCCTCCGTGAGCTCTGTGGCCTTGCCCTCGCCCCCGACCCCGGCCGCGACCTTGGCCTTGGAGGCTGCTGCCAAAACCTCCGCGAAAGCCACCGTGGCTTCCCATTCTGGGGCCCCTGGGCCCTCCCGTTGCACCGGTGTCATCCACCATTTGGCGTCCTTTTGGAGAAAAAGAAAAAAGCCCACTTTTGATTTTCAAAGCAGTTTCTGCAGGGCGTGGGGGGGTAGGGACTTGTGCCTCGGATCTAGAAAATTAGAGCCCTGAGAGACACAGACAGCCTCACACACAGTAACGGACCCAGGGTTCTCCCCCACCAATCCCCTCCTGAAAGGCTTGGTGGAGACCTTCACTCCATCTGCCAGCAGGGCCAGCCCAGGCTGGGCCCAGGCCAGAGAGCCAGAAGGGCTTCCTGGTTCCTATGGCCCTGGGCACACGGTTTGTGGAGGTGGTAGCCTCTGGGCAACCGTTTTTCAATTAGTGAAATCATTTCTTGAATGGCACTTTCCTCAAATCCCCTTCTGACACGTGGACTGCTGACTGAGACCATGATCACCAGCTACAGGACAGCCACCGAGTCACCTGGGAGTGAGGACAGAGGTAGGGCCATCCCAGATAGCTCTGGACCACGAGCCGAAGGGGCTGGTGGGGCTGGTGGCCCTGCTGTCACGCCACTCTCTTGCTCTTAAGTGCACAGCACTCCACAGTGTGCGGAATACTTTCACCGCTGTCCCCGCTGTAGGTTAAACTGCAGCCTATGTTGGTCCCCATTTTGTAGAGGAGGAAACAGGCCCAAAGAGATGGAAAGTCATGCCCAAGGCAGCACAGCACACTCAGGCTTCTGGTTAAGAATGTGAGGACAGGCACAGTGGTTCACACCTGTAATTCCAGCACTTTGGGAAGCTGAGGCGGGAAAATTGCTTGAGCCCAGGATTTTGAGTGAGATCTTGTCTCTAAGAAAAATAAAAAAATTAGCCAGGCATGAGGACGCACACCTGCACTTAAGGCCTCACAGTGCTGCTTCCTTGCCATGTGGCCGTGAGCTATACACCTCACCCCAAAGTGGTCTCCTTACTTGGGATGGGCCTTGTGTGGCCAAAGCCCAGCATCCTCGAGTAAGGACTGGTTAGTGGAGACTGGGTTCTGCTGCTATTCTAGGAGCTGTGACATGGAGCCTAGACCCAGGATGCCAGGGGTAGCCCTCCACTGAGGCTTCTAGGAGTCCCTCTCCCCACATGCAGACACCTCATGACAGCTGTCTCCCTCAGGGCCGGCTCCTGCTTGTCGTCCTGTGCTCCTTGGTCTTCTCTGCCTTCTACATTCTCTTGTGCTGCTGGGCCTGCCTGCCCTTCTGCCTGGCCTCCTGCCTGGACCACCACCTCCCTCCCAGCTCCAGGCCCACCATGCCAGGGCTCCTGCACTTCAGTGGATACAGCAGCGTTCCAGATGGGAAGGTGAGTCGCCCAGGCAGCACCTCAAGGACAGGCCTGGCCAAGGCTGCCAGGGTGCCCCCAGGTTTGGGGGGAAGTGAGAGCTGGGCTTGTGCCAGGTGAACCCAGCACCTGAGTTTGGTTGCTCACCAGCCATGCAATCCTGGCCAGTTCCCTCACCTCTGTCAGCCCAGGTTCTAGGAGGAATGGGTTTTATTAAGCAAACATCGTTGCCTGGTTGCCGGGGATTAAAAGGTGAACTAGACAGGAGTACTGGCCACAGGGCGCTCCCAGTCCAGAGAGACAGACATCATCACAGCATGGTGCATTCTGTGCGTTATTGGATTAATCTGTCTATACACACAATCTGTTCAACAAGTGTGTACTTGGCACCTGCAGTGTGTCTGGCCTTGTGCTGATGGCTGCTGAGGACAGGACACTGGGGCCCCGGGAGACGAGACGGCCGTAGCCCTGTCCCGCGGTGCCCGACACTCCACGCTTGCTCTGCCTGGCAAGGGGTGGAGCGCTTTACAACCCTTGCCCTGACTTCATGGCCCCACCTGGCGGGTCCCTCCAGCGAGCACCCTGGAAGGCGTCTGAGTTCGTGCATGGGACAGAGTGTGCCCGGGCTGAGTCTGATGGCGTCCTGGGCGGTGGTCTAGGGAGGTCCCTTAAGTTGATTTTCTTCCTTCTGCGTGTCCATTGACTCCTTGTCTGTCAAAGACCCTGGTGGTAGTTCCTACCTTGGAAGGGTTGCTGTGAAGACTTACCCACATGATTTGTGGATAGTGTATACAACAGGCACTGTATTAATATTTGACGAAGAAACAAAAGCAGCTGAGGGCACACACTCTCATGCCCACAGGATAGCCAGGTGGGAAAGATGTCGGGGTGAGCCGGGCAGACACCGTCCCACCTGCCATGTGGTGGCCAGTGACTATTTCTGACACTTAGAGCCTCACAGGGATGTGGGCCCACGGAGGCCAGGTCCTCTGATTTTTTTTCCCTTTAACAGGAAATTCAGACTCGGGATGTCAAATGGCCGGTTTTTATAAATCTGGAATTAATGAAAATCTTAAAGACCTTGTGAGGGACAAGCGGAATACCTCCTGGGACTGGTGGTGACCTTGGATCAGAACAGACAGCTGATTGTCAGGATAGGTCCAAACTGAGGACAGAATAAAGAAGTCTTTATCTTTATTGGCGTGGTGTGGAAAACGAATCTAGAAGTCCTTAAATCAACATTATGTTAGATATAAAATGTCCCTGAGCAGGATATAGAAGTGTGTCTTTTTATTTTATTTTATTTTTTTGGAGAGACGAGGTCTTGCTATGTTGTCCAGGCTGGCTCACACTCCTGGGCTCAGGTAGTCCCTCCACCTCAGCCTCCTAAAGTGCTGGGATTATAGGCGTGAGCCACCAAGCCTGGCCTCTGGCTAGAAGTTCGATAAAGGATCATTCACTCTCACAGGGGAAAATGTAACACTCCATGAGCTTGGTGCGGGCTTTTCCAACGGTTAAGGACTCCTGTCGTACCTTCAGCTCCAAGCTTCTCAGCAGCCTGATGTTGCCTCCTCTGACCCCTTCTCTCGTGGCACCAGCTCTTTGTTTCTCCTTGAATCCTCCACTGGGTCAAATAGATGCTGTTTTCTTCCCCATTTAACAGATGAGGGAATGTGAGGCCTCAGCCACACAGCTGGGAAGGAGCAGATCCGGGATACCAGAGAGTCCCAAAGCTGTCGCAGGGTGCCCAAGACCCTGCATTTATTTAGAGCCTGGGCACATTGAGGGCAGGGCTAAGGCAGGGGAGGGAGGGGAGGAAGTGATTCTGAGGCGCTGAGGTTCAACTTTGCTTAACAAACACATGACACCCAGTCTGTGCTAGCTACTGTTTTCACTGCTTTATCAATATTCACCCACAGAACTCTCATAAGGACCTGTGATGTGGGGACTGTTAGGGCCTCAGTGACAGCATCCGGGATGCCGGCCAAGAGTTTGACTGAGGCGGATACCTGGGCCTCTGAATGCAGAATCTCGGTTCTGTGGCTTGCTTTCAGTGTGTGTGGCCTTGGGAAGGTCACCCCACCCCATCCCACCTGCAAAAATGGGTTAATAACAGTTCTTCGAAGGCCAGGTGTGTGGCTCATGCCTGTAATCCCAGCACTTTGGGAGGTGGAAGTGGCAGGACCGCTTGAGGCCAGGATTTCTAGACCAGCCTGGACAACCTAGCAAGACCCTGTCTCTATAAAATTAAAAAAAACAAGCCAGGTGCAGTGGCTTGTGCCTGTAATCCTAACACTTTGGGATGCGGAGGCGAGAGGATTGACTGAGCCCATAGGTTTGAGACCAGCCTGGGCAACATGGCAAGACCTCGTCTCTACACTGAATAAAAAAAAAATTAGCTGTGCATGGTGGCGCATGCCTGTAGCCCCAGCTACTTGGAAGGCTGAAGCGGAAGGATTGCCTGAACCCAGCAGGTCGAGGCTGCGGTGGCCCTGAGCGTGCCAATGCACTGCAGCCTGGGTGACGGAGTAACACTCCAACTCAAAAAAAAAAAGAAAAAAATTGGCTGGGCGTAGTAGCCCATGCCTGTAATCCCAGCTACTTGGGAGGCCAAGATGGGAGGCTCAGTTGGGCACAGGAGGTGGAGGCTGCAGTGGGCTGCGATCAAGCCACTGCCCTTCAGCCTGAGCTCTGAGAAAAAACCAAACAGCTGACACCCAACCGAGCAAGGCCGGGTATGCTCCTGGGGAGGGGGCGAGCGGAAGCCGCTTGCCCATGCCTCTTCCCCTTGCCTCCCCCTGTAGCCGCTGGTCCACGAGCCGTGCCGCCGCTGCGCCGTGGTGTCCAGCTCCGGCCAAATGCTGGGCTCGGGCCTGGGCGCCGAGATCGACGGCGCCGAGTGCGTGCTGCGCATGAACCAGGCGCCCACCGCCGGCTTCGAGGTGGATGTGGGCCGGCGCAGCACGCTGCGCGTGGTCTCGCACACGAGCGTGCCGCTGCTGCTGCGCAACTACTCGCACTACTTCCAGCAGGCCCGTGACACGCTCTACGTGGTGTGGGGCCAGGGCCGGAACATGGACCGCGTGCTGGGCGGCCGCACCTACCGCACGCTGCTACATCTCACCAGGATGTACCCGGGCCTGCAGGTGTACACCTTCACCGAGCGCATGATGGCGCGCTGCGACCAGATCTTCCAGAACGAGACGGGCAAGAACCGGTGAGCCACCCGCGATTCGGAGCCTCTGTCTTGGATCTTTCGGCTGGCCGGGGTGGCCGGGCGGAGCGGGGCACGGGAGGCGGAGGACTGTCGCTCCCTGAAATTCTGTCTTGTTATTTCTGAGTCGGGTCCCTGTTGCCAGGCTGGAGTGCAGTGGCACCATCACGGCTCACCACAGCCTGGACCTCCTGGGCTCGGGCCATCCTCCTGCCTCAGCCCCCCAAGTAGCAGGGACTACAGGCATGGACCACAATGCCTGGCTAAGTTAATGTTTTCTTTGTAAAGAGGAGGTCTTGCTGTGTTGCCCAGGCTGGTCTTGAACTCCTGGGCTCCAGCAATCCCCCCAAAATGCCAAGATTACAGGCAAGAGCTGCTGCACCCTGCGCGAACTTTCAAACAGCACTGGAATCCCAAATGGTGGTGAGGGCATCAGCCTTGAGAATACCTGAAGGGGAGCACTGGCTGGAGTGGGGAGGCGTTGGGGAGCACTTCCCCCTGGAGGGGATGCCCCGTGATCTGACTTGGTCCCTGACATCCTTTCCAGATAACAAAACTAACAGTTCCGGCAGTCACAGCCCTCTTCATGTACCAGGAGTTGGGCTGAGCACCCTGCAGTCAAGATCTCGTGATAAGCCGGGTGCGGTGGTTCGTGCCTGTCATCCCAGCACTTTGGGGTTGAGGCAGGAGGATTGCATGGGTCCAGGAGTTCGAGACCAGCCTGGGCAACATAGTGAGACCTCACCTCTACAAAAATTACAAAAAGCATCTGGGTGTGGTGGAGCGTGCCTGTAGTCCCAGCCACTCAGGAGACTGAGGTGGGAGGATCGCCTGGGCCCAGGAGGTTGAGGCTGCAGTGAGCCAGGATCCAGCCACTGCACTTCAGCCTGAGTGATGGAGTGAGACCCACTACTCAAGAAAAAAAAAAAAAGAATTCGTGATATCCCACACTCAAAAGAACATTCCTGACTCCCACCACCCCTCCTTCACACTTCTGCTTCTCCCCTGGCCTTCTGGACTCAGGAAATAGAACCCCCAGCCTCCAGTGTATCAGTCAAAACCTGGGCTGTGTCCCGACTACCCTCATACCTTCCTCTGCCACATGCAGGCCTGTGGGTGTCGCCTTGCCCTAAGCCGCCATCCCCTACCACCCTTGCAGCAGCCCTGCTGGCCTCCTGCTGCCTCCCTGGCCCCTGCTGGCTGAGCCTCTCTGACAGCAGTGAGTTCAGTCCTGTCAGTCACGTGTCCACAACCCTCCAGTAGCTTCGCATCATGGCAGAGGTGGAGGGGTAAAGTGCAGACTTCCCACCTCCTCTCCTCTCCCCACTCCCCAGTCGGCCTGTCCCTGCCTGCTTCTGTGACTTTGTCTCTCCTTTGCTCCCTGTGCTCCAGCCATACCGGCCGGTTGGGGCTCCTCAGACATCCACACTTGTTCCCACCTTTTGCACGTGCCATTCCCTCGGCCTGGAATGTTCCTCTCCCACATCTTTCTGAGACTGGCTCCTTTTGCCACTCAGGTCTGGATGAAATGTCACCTCCTCAGGGAAGCCCTCCCTGACCTCTCCATCTGAAGGAGCACCTCCTACCCAGACATTGTTCATCCCATTTGTTTACCCATTTGTTTGTTTTCTTGTCTTGGCAGCAGGTGTCACCCTCTGACATCATCTTGTATCTGCCTTCCAGCTGCTAAATATGGGGTGTGTGTGTGTGTGTGTATCTGTCTCCTTTGGGACATATACGAGGGGGACCTAAAAAACCCAGAATTATCTTTTGGAGGGTGGGCCCCTTGTAGCACAGGCTTCTCCCGTGTTCTAGGAACCCACTGGCATCAGTGTACCAGCTAGCATTGTGAGAAGCTGTGTTAGGCTTCAGTGAATGTTTTTTGGAGATTCTTTCAATGCATTTACTCATTTCAGCAGTTTTTGGCCAAAACGGGCATGACCCCCATGCCCCACCTTCCCCATTCACCCCATCTCTCACTGAGTGATTTTTTTGTTTGTTTGTTTCTCCTGATGAAAGAAGTCCTCAAAGTGAAACATTTTGCTGATGTGAAAGAAGTGAAACAAAAAACAGCAGAAGCACTAAAAGGCATCAGATTTGACAAGTTCAGAAGTTATTTGAGCAGTGGAAGAAGGCTCGCAGTAGGTGTATTGCATCAAATAGAGAGTACTTTGAAGGTGACTGAAGTTTAAACATGTAAGAATAAATATACAATTTTTTTTTTGAGTCAGAATCTCACTCCGTCACCCAGGCTGGAGGGCAGTGGCACGCTCCCGGCCCCCGCAGCCTCAACCTGCTGGGCTCCGGGGATCCTTCTGCCTCAGCCTTCCAAGTAGGCAGAACTACAGATGTGCGTTACCACGCCCGGCTAGTTTTTGATTTATTGTAGAGATGAGGTCTCACCAAGTTGCCCGGGCGGGTCTCAAACCCGTGGGCTCAGGCAATCCACTCGCCTCAGCCTCCCAAAGTGCTGGGATTACAGGCTGAGCCACCGAGCCCGGCCAATATACAATTTTTAATAAATAAATTTGGGTTTTTTTTTGTCCCCACAATGGACTTGCTTCCAGCATCACCCTTGCCCCGATGCCCGTCCACACACCCAACAATCGCATATACACACAAGCATCTCTTGTAACTTAAGTCAGTTTTTTTTTTTTTTTTAATTTTTTTTATTATGGTATTATGGGGTACAGTTAGGGGTTAGGCATACAAAAATGCTTCATTCAGGCACCCTTGATGATAAGAGGTAAGACAGTCAGTTTTGAGGAAACAAATGAAGAGCTAATTCCTTTCTGGAATTATGCTTTTTAAATTAAAATTTAAAAAAAAATCAGGGTCTCACTCTGTCGCCCAGGCTGGCGTGCAGTGTCACAATCACAGCTCACCACAGCTTTGACCTCATGGACTCAGGTGATCCTCCCAACTCAGCCTCCCGAGTAGCCATGACTACAGGTGTGTGACATCACACCTGGGTAATTTTTTAATTTTTTGTAGAGAGGAGGTCTCACTATGTTGTCCAGCCTGCAAATTTTTTTCTAAAGCTCTACAAAGAATTCCAATTCACACTTAAGATGGAAGCCCACTTTGTGTAAGTTATGTAGTGGAGAGAAAAGAAAAGATTGAAACCAGTGACATAGATTTTATTTCTGTTCCATGGAAAACTGATGTTCAGAGAGGTCTAGTACCTTGCCCAGAGTAGCACAGTTAGTAAAAGTAGACCTGGGGGTGACTCCAGGTCTGCTCCCCAAGTTAATACTCATAGTCACATCCTGGAGTGGAAATGCCACACAAAGTAGCCCTGTAATCCCTCCTTCTCTCCGTATGGCAGTGGAATGGGCACTACTCATAGTACTTCCCAAATGTCAGGCATGAGTTGGGATGGTTTGGGGTTAACCACGCCATCTTGTTCACCCCACTTCTCTTCGATTTTTTACAAATTCTTATTTTTGGCTGAGAGCCTATAATCCCAGCACTTTGGAAGGCTGAGGAAGGGGAGAGCGGGTCGCTTGAGCCCAGGAGTTCAAGACTAACCTGGGCAACATAGTGACATCTTGTCTTTAGAAAAAATGAAAAAAATTAGCTGGGTGTGGTGACACATGCCCGTAGTCCTAGCTACTTAGGAGGCTGAGGCGGAAGGATTGTCTGAGTCCGGGAGGTTCAGGCTGTGGTCAGCCGTGCTTATGCCATTGCATTCCAGCCTAGGCTTCAAGAGTGAGACCCTGACTTAAAAAGAAGGAAAAAAAAAAAACCCAATGAAGTTCTTATTTTTCTTCCAAAAATACCCAACTGATTGCTCAAGAGTATTATCAGGCATCATTAATCCTGCTGTTCTCTTTCTTTCTTAGAAAGTATTTTATCCAAATTCAAATAGATTTTCCAGACAACTTGCAGCCAGTGGAATGTTCCGGAACAATACTTTCAATGTCTGCATGGAGAAAAGCATCGTGACTGGCCCAGGCAACCACATTACCCCCTGTGACCGGCTCAACTTCCACCCCAGTTACAATATCAACAAGCCGTCCATCTGCAATTGATGGGGCTGGAAACCCCCTTCCAGGAGTCTTCTGACTTCTACAGCCCAGGCTTTGGGAGAATCACCATCCCTGATGCTTCACAGTTGCTTAGTTGTAAAGGTATAGATTTCACTGCTTTCCCTGAAAGTATTTTCCCTCTGTGGAATAGAAAAATATGAATCAGGGCTATGAATCTAATGTGCACATGGAATATGCTCATGGAAAAGATACTGACAGTTGACTTTCCATTAAAAACGTGTCATGTTCCAAATTCTTGTCTCATCTTAGTTGTTTTTTTTTATTTTTTGAGTCTGAGTCTCACTCTGTCACCTAGGCTGGACTGTAGTGGCATGATCATGGTCACCACAGCCTCAACCTCCTGGGCTCAGGCAGTCTTCCACCTCAGCCTCCTGAGTAGCTGGGACTACAGGCACGTGCTGCCCAGCTATTTTTTTTTTTAAGAGACAAGGTCTCGCCAAGTTGTCCAGGCTGGTCTCAAACCCTGGACTCAGGCAATCTTCTTGCCTCAGCCTCTAAAAGTGCTGGGATTACAGGCATGAGCCACTGTGCCTGGCCTTATCTGAGATTTGTAATGATGGAGCAGGGCCATGGGCATCCTGGGGCCTGAATCTTGGCCTCAACTTCAGGACTGTTGGTGGATAGCTCTGCCTGTGTCTGTACTGGGGAGTCATTGTTTTGTGAGCAGTCATGAAGCAGATCTCCTATGCTGAAGCCCTGGCTGAGATCTGCACAGATACTGCAAGACCCCTGAGGGGTATGGGGTACTCCACAGCAAAGCCCGAGGCTGAGATGGGCAGGAGGGGGCACTACTCTCCCACCTATCTGAGGTACAAACAGAGTTGCAGGTGAGCTTCCTCTAGCCATGTGAGGGGTGGGGGATAGATGGTGTGGACATGGGGATTCTCTGTTTATTTTTATATCTCAATAAAAAGTCAAAAAATGCTGGGCATGATGGCTTATGCCTGTAATCCCAGCACTTTGGGAGGCAGAGGCGAGAGGATTGCCTGAGCCCGGGGGTTTGAGACCAGCCTGGGCAAAATAGCAAGATCGCATCTCTATAAACAAAAATCAGCAAAGCTCGGTGATACATACCTGTAGTCCCAGCTACTTGGGAGGCTGAGACTTGAGGATCGGAGCCCAGGAGGTTGAGGCTGCAGTGAGCTGTGATGGCCCTTTTAAAGATACCCATTAAAAAAAAAAGCAGAGCCGGGCTCGGTGGCTCAGCCTGTAATCCCGCGCCTTTGGGAGGCTGAGGTGAGTGGATTGCCTGAACCCGCGGGTTCGAGACCCACCTGGGCAAGCAAGACCTCATCTCTACAATAAATCAAAAAATTAGCCGGGCGTGGTAGCGCGCGCCTGTAGTTCC
>CAUYQG010041558.1:0-17310 GCA_963574415.1 Tarsius wallacei | reverse complement strand
GCCTGTAATTCCGGGCTACTCGGAAGGCTGAGGCGGAAGGATCGCCGGAGCCCAGCAGGTCGAGGCTGCGGTGGCCGGGAGCGGCCACTGCACTCCAGTCTGGGCGATCGAGTGGGACTCCAACTCAAAAAATATATAAATAAATAAATAAATAAATAAAGAAATAAATAAATAAAAAGACACCATTTTTGACATTGTACTGTGACTATTACCTTATACTTCCTGTCTTGTTTACTAGATGATGAGAAGTTTCTTGAGAGCAGCCTATGACTTATAAGGCTATGACTTATCCCTTATCAACCACTGTATGCACTCAGTATGTTTAGAGTGAATAGGATGTGTTGCTATGGCTATTCTCAACCTTATGCCCTGTGCTATAGGCATTGAGATCAGAGACTTCAAGTTAAGATGGTAAATTGCCATTAAACATTTTAAGCAACATGAGATTTCTGAAACGTATTCACACTTCTGTAAAGGGCAACCAAAACCAGGGCTTACCTGGGCATGAACTTTGCATGTATTCTGTGAGTCTTCTACATAGAGTTTAGGGATGATGCCCAGAACAAATGGTTAACTTTAAATGCAAATGTAACACTATTAAACAAAGTAGGCTGGCCTGCATAAATGAGCCATTATGTGAGTATTCTGTTTCTCTATGCTGCACTGAGAGTTGCTCAGATATTTCAATATAGGAATCTTTGCCCTTTACATGTCCTCTTAGAAGAGACTTGTTTGATCATTTCTGTCTTTCACCCTCAACAGGGGGTACACGCTAAAAGGTTTCCTCCACAATGGCTCTCCCATCCTCGACCTCTTTCTTTCCTGGCTCACATCAAATCTACTTGCATTATACAAATGCTCTGGAAATCAGAGGCAGGGAAAGGCATCCTGTGGCTGGTGGGCAGGCTGAGGAGAATGGGATGGCAGCATTTACATAGAACACAGTCCCTTTGCTTCCAGGGCAATCGTCTTCACAATGGACCTTTGTTTGTTAGTATAGAGGAGAGTTCAAAAGAATGCTTTTAATAAATGCGGATTCTCAGAGTGAACTCCTGTTTCAGGACAGCTTGGCTGGAGCTACTGCGTAGCTTTTGGGAGCAGATTGTGGATACGATGATGATTTCCTATCTTGGCTGTAATGTAGAGACAGGGAGAGCCTGATGCAGGTTTGTTTTTTATAGGGCCTAAAACTCATGCCAAGATAGAAGTTCCTGGTGTTCTATTTTCCATCAAAAGGCATCAATTCTGTATATGAAGCCAGAATAGATTAGAAGAAAAGAAACCAGAATAGGAGTGTTTATGCTCAGTGACTAAACCGTAATTGAGAAGGAACAGGGTAGGTAGCGTTGTTGTAAGTTGCACTGTAGTAGTTTAGCAGCATCAAAACAACAGTAGCAATCGTTTGCAATAGGTTGAAATGTTTTTGTAAACATGTTCCATACTGAATGAAAAACAAGCTAATCGAAGACACTCCATAATAAGTACTACAGATAGGAAGATATATGACATATCGTTGACAGTAACCAAGGCTGCTATTAGGTAAAGAGACGCTTCAATAGTTAGCAGGCCATGGACATCTAAGGAAGCAGAGCGTGGTGGTTGAAACAAGCACAGATTTTTTAGCCAGACTGCTTGGGTCTGAATTCTGAATCTGTTATTCACTATTTGTTGACAATAATGCTACTTTGTGCCTCAGTTTCCTCATCTGTAAAATGAGAATAATGTAACGGAACGTATCCAATTGGACTGCTACAAAGATTATGTGATTTAGTCTATTTTTCAAACATATTAACACATTGGTGACTGGCATCTAGTAAGCACTGTCTGGATATTTGATTAAATAATGGGTTATCCAAAATTTCCTCAATATTTTACTATTCATTCTCTGGGAGTAAAAATCTCTCTAAATAAAAGAGCATGTTTTTAGTTTAGCAAGCATTTATTATATTATTCTTTGATATTGTAGACATGTAGAAAGACCTACAAAATATGGACTCTGATCTCAAAGAAATTATAATCTATTTGGAAAGCAGGGCATGCGGTTATGAAAGGTTGAATACTCATAACAAGGGCAACATCATTCAAAACAACACATTAAAACATGTGTTAAATAAGGTTAGTTTCTGCATGGGTACTTAGATGATAATGGCAAAAGAAAATCTGAAGGGGAGAAATCCCTTTGTTTCCGGATCATCACATAAGGTCTGCTTAGGGAACATTCTGTAAAGGTGGTAGTTCCACCTGAGACAGTTGGATTTCTATCCAAGAGTAATTTACATCATGAGGAAAATGGGTGGCATACTTTAGGATGTGATGTGTACCCTTGGCTCTAAGACTCTTTTTCCCAAAAAGCATACATGACATTGGTTATTCACTCATATGTAGCCAGTAAGTTATGCACACATTACTTATTTAATAGTAGCACATTTTTTACCGTATTTTTTCTCATCAGTATGTAAGCACAAAAAAAGATTTACTGTTAATCTTCACAGGGTTTTTTTGTACTCCATCCAAATGAGTACATCTGGTTCACTTGATATCAGGCTTTGCTTTCCACACCACAAAAAAAAAAAAATCTTATTCTGGTATACAATATGCTTAGGCTCTAAACTTACTAAAAATAAAATCAGTTGCAGCTACTAGCAAATAGAAACAAAATAATGAGTAACACACCACACAATCAGAAATTATATTTGTCCACAAATATTTAAGTTGTACATATCATCAAACTAATGCTCTTAATAGGGTCCAATGATGAAACAAAACATTGAAGACAAATACTTTGTTTTTTTGTTGTTGTTGTGCTACCATTTCTTCAGTCTGCCTACCCCATTTTTATATCCTTTCTCTTGTTGTTTCTTCTTCCCTTCTTTTTAAAATTCAGCATTTTTTTGTATTTTCCAAAGTTGCCATAGATAACAAGAAAGTAGTCTGAGTTTTCTGTATGTTCATTTCCTGACAGTTCTTTAATCTTGGCAAATTTACTTACTTTATAATTAGGGGGGGAAAGCATATATCTATATTGCTTTATTGTGACCTAAAAAAAAATGTTTAAGGTTTTGCTTAAAGTTCTGAGTAGTGTGGTATAAACACCAGTGTGTATCATTATGAACCCATACGATCCACTGCCATAAATATTCTCTTAACATTGTGATGATAGTCTCCAGAGTAGGACACCTAACCTGAAAACTAATCGTATTGGAATGACTTAATGGACTTAAAATGCCATGCTTTGTGCATGATAGCCTTAGAGGGATAAAAGATGCTGTGTGTATTTTAAGCTCCATATATCCTATTAAATAACGATAATCTTAGTTACCTTGCGCACACTTTTCAGGATATTAGCTTATCTTTAAAAGAGATTTTCCATTTCTCACACCAGGAGCAATTAAAGACAAGGCAACAAAATTTTAACATGTAATGAAGAAGAACACTGTCAACAGAGCCAAAATGAAATGGAAAAACTGCAATGACCTAGAATCAACAGTGATGACTCATTTAAGCTAAACCATCTACTCCAAGAACTGAATGCTCTTAGAGGAATATTTATTTGGAGTGCATTCACTAGAGCAATATTTTCTATAGCAGTTTCCATAAAGCTATCCCATGAAAAAAGTGTTCCACTGTTAAATAAGATGGAAAACATAAAATTCTGTATCCATATCTTGGAGATTTATGATGTACCTTAGCAAAGAATTCCATAGAGAGATCCTGCAGCTTTTTTCAAATTGGGATGGAATTCATATACCATAAATTTACCATTTTAAAATGTACAATTCAGTGCTTTTTAGTATATTCACAAGGTTGTACAACTACCACCCCACTATCTAATTTCAGAATATTTTATCACCCTTTCAAAATGCAGACCTAAGTCTAGGTTTGAGAACTTCTCCTCTGTCACCATCCATGTAGCAGCTACTTGAGAAGGGACACTTGGTGGTCTCTAGGTTACATGACTCTGAGTGGTTACTTTAAACTGCTGAAAACTGCAAAAATAAAGGGAGCTCTATGTGTTATACATATGATATATATTAGCCTTGCAATAACTTTGCAAGGTAGGTGATATTGTTTCCACTTTGCAGCATATTATGCAGTCAAAAAGGCCAGTGATTTTCACAAGACCAAACAGATAAAGGGAATGACTGGGATCACTCACAAAAACAAAGAGAACATTATCAATGCTGTTTTATTGTTGCAGACTAAGTTTTAGGAGGATAGTCAATTTGAAGAATAAACTATTATCCATTATCAGACATGTTAAGGGAATCACAAGGCAAGGAGCAATCAGCTGGGCTCGGTGGCTCAGCCTGTAATCCCGCGCCTTGGGAGGCTGAGGTGAGTGGATAGCCTGAGCCCGCGGGTTTGAGACCTGCCTAGGCAACTTGGTGAGACCTCATCTCTACAATAAATCAAAAAAATTAGCCGGGTGTCGTAGCGCATGCCTGTAGTTCCAGCTACTTGGAAGGCTGAGGTGGAAGGATCGCCAGAGCCCAGCAGGTCGAGGCTGCGGTGGCCGGGAGCGGTCACTGCACTCCAGTCTGGGCGACAGAGTGAGACTCCAACCAAAAAAAAAAAGAGCAATCAATTTGTTCACATTGGTACCTGAAAAAAGAATTAGTGACTCGCGGGATCTCCTTCTCTCTTCCCACTCCCCCATCCCCATGGTATGCTTTACTTGCAGTGATTACCAAAACCCCTACATAATACTAAATAATGTATTCCTTTCTTCCTCTGAGAGTTCAAGGACACTATTAATCCTGTCCTCTGTTGTGCTACCAGAGCTTAATACAGTCTCTGACACATAGTGGGACTCTAAATGTCTTACTGAACGAAACCAATAGGCAATTTCACAAACAAAAGAATACAGAACTAATAGGAACCAAAGAGTTAAACAACTCTTAATATGTATAGCTATTGCCTTAAACACTTTTTCTCCTAAATACTTATATAAACCATCCATCAAAAAATAAGTATACTTAGACAAAGATGGCAGAGTAGGAGATACCCGTTTTTATCCTCCTACAAAAAAACAAATGAGGACAGCTATCTACAAACCAAAATAGCTTTGTGAGGGCTCAAGAGTCCATTAAATAATCTACAGCAACATAGTGGAGGAAAGAAATGAAGAATATTCACACAGAAAGCGCCACCAGTACATTTGAGATGTCAGGAGATGGCTAGGAATGAGAAAAGGAGGACTCTATTTGTTTCAGCCATGCAGCAGGAACCACTGTGGTCCTCAACAGTCTGCAGAAGACACTGGCATGTTTCTATTAAGGTAACCAACAGCCATTTCCACTGAGGAGACTGAAAGAGAGAGAGAAAGGCACAGTTGCATACCTTCCTTGGCTCAAGAAGCAGCCATTGTTGAAATGCTTCAGAACTAGAGCAGCACTTCTCCCAATCCCTTGAGTTTCCTGATCCCTGAGTTGTACCCACTCCTCATGTGCCCATACTCCAGACCCAGGCTCTGTGGCTGCACTCTGCCTGCCCATATCTCAGAAATTAAAGTCATCACCATTTTAAGCTAGTTTGCTCTCTGAGAGCCCAATGTCTCTCCAAACATATCAGCTTAACAGACACCAGCTCAGCTGCTGCCATGGAGAGCCAGGCTCTGACATATTTCTGGGGTCACTGCAAATCTATGCACACTTATGTTCCTGTTTTGACTTTCTAGTTGTCTCATAAACACAGGTGCTTTGCATACCATTACCCACACAGCAACTGAGGTGCCTGTGTCCCAGGTATTAGTGTCATTATCAGCCCAGAACTCAGAGCTTTAGTCCCCACATGCATGCGTATGCTTCATGCCTTGACCCTTTGACTATTTTGTGAGTGAAACTCATTAAATACTGGCTCCATTGCCACTGCAAGTGAACCCAGAAGCTAGATTCCACTCCAGGAAAGAGTTCCCTAATCACGATTTCCCCAGTGAGAGAATTGTCACCAAAGACTTCAACAACAATTGCATTCATCTATAGTTTTGACCACCAAGATTCCCTGAAATCTTTATTAACACTGGCTTCAGGTGACAAAATGACATAAAAACTATATAGCTGCACCCTCTGGTTACATGTCTGGTGTCAGAAATGCTGCACTCCACATAGCCAGCACCCTTGCAATATTGCCCTTCCCAAGAGAAAGGCCACTGCACACTGAAATGCACCTGTAAAGTCTGGAAGAGATCATTGCTCTATCAAATGTACATACATAAGTGTAAGGCAATAAAAAATATGAGAAATCAGGGAAACATATCACCTTCAAAGAATACAATAATTTTCCAGTAGCTGGCTCCAAAGAAATAAAGATATATAAACTTCCTAACAAAAATTTCAATATATTTTTTAAAAAGCTCAACAAACTTAAAGAAAATGCAAAGAAACGATTCAACAAAATTAAGACGGCAATAATTGAAAAAAATAAGATATTCAACGGAGAAATTGAAAGTATTAAAAAACAGAAATTATGGAGAAAACTATAATGAATTAAATAAAAATGCAATAGAGAACACCAATAGCAAAATTGATCAGGTAGAAGAAAAAAATTTGTGACCTTGAAGACAAATTATTTGAAAATATGCAGTCAGAGAAACTAAAGAAAAAAATTAAAAGGAAGAAAGCTTACAACATTTATGGGATAGCATCAAGAGAGTAAATATTCAAATGATAGGAGCAGAGAGAGACAAAGAAACAGAAAATTATTTAAAGAAATAAGCACTGAAAACTTTCCAAAACCGAGGGACTAAATAAATATCTGGGTACAAGAATCAGCAATCTCCAATCAGATTCAATTCAAACAAGACAAACAATACTGAGATATATTATAAGCAAATAATCAAAAATCAAAGTCAAAAAGAGTATTCAAACAGTAGAAGAAAGGAAGTATGTCACATATAAAGGAGTTTCAGTAAGGTTAGCAGTAGATTTCTCAACAAAAACCTTATAGATCATGAGAAATGGGATAATATATTCAAAGTGCTAGAGAAAAATATATGTATGTATTGATCCAGAACACTGCCCAGCAAAGCTGTCCTTAAGAAATGAGGGAAAAACAAAGGCTTCAGACAAACAAAATTGAAGGGGTTCATCATCATTAGACCAGTCTTAGAAGAAATACTAAAAAGAGTTCTTCACACTGAAGGAAAAGGACACTAATTAGCAACACAAAAACATGAAAGCGTAAAACTCACTAAAATAATTTATAATTTAAGTATACAGTTGAATTCAGAACACTCTAATACCATAATGGTGTTGTATAAATCAGATATATTTTTAAGGTGAGGGTTAAAAGATAAAACTATTAAAATATTAACAGGCAACTTCTGGGAAAACAGCAGGGGAATCAGTCTATGTGAGTCCCATTGTGAGTGAGTGTGTGGAAAATTTTGTAAACATGTCTGTGAGTAAGTGGCCATGTGAGTGACTGACTGAGTGAGGACTTGGGAACAAGTTGCCAGGGCTTTCCTGGTTAAGGAGCTGGTGCCACAGCTGTTCTGCTTGGACCCTACTGCTTCCTGGGGTGCAGAAGCCGAGTGTCATTTTTTAAAACCCAGCAAAACCCTTCCCAGGAAGAAGCTGCTAAAAGTGACTGCCAGCTTCAGATGCCTCACCACTGCAACATCTGGCCACACATTGGCAGCAAGGGCTGAGGAGGGACCACAGTGAGGGAGCCAGAGTCTAAGCCCCACAGGAGAAGACAAAATAGGCACCTGCCACCATCTTGAGAACTGGGCAGGAAAGTGCTCCAGCTTGCTCACCACAGGCCAACAGACCCTATATCTGGGACTTGTGGATTAACTACTCATACCCAGAGGGAATATTCCAAAAGCACAAACTCCAGAGGGACAGACGAGTATCCCACCTCCTACCCTGATTCAGTCACAGGACAAAATGTATGGCTAGAAAAGGATGAGGAAAATTTCAGAAGAGATCAGTAGTGAGTCTGGGCTGACCGAATCCCCTTTTCCCCAGCAATTTTCTGGACATCAGACCCACACAACTGGGGCATGACTGAGAGGGACAAAACCAGGCAGAGCCTGGATGTCAGCTGCAATAGGAGGACTCTACTCCAGGATAGGCCTGACTGGGGCACCCTCTGCCAACACCTGAGAAAGACAATCCCGCACCTCCCCACCAGAGGGGATCCCTCTGAAAATATGAGAGTGGGAGGGGAGGACTAAGCCCCAATGACTTCCACTGTCCATCCTCCTTCCCTGGGCCTGACACTGAGGAGATTGTGAATGAGGCCACAGCTCCACAGAAGACAGTAGAGGGGCTTACCTGTAGCAGCTAAGAGGAATAATTACAGAATCTGCCACAAGAGGGCAGACTGTTTTTTGCTTTGGAGTTTTTGGATGATGTTGTTTGTTTCTTTGTTTTTTAATTTTTTTTCTTTTTTCTTTGTGCATGAATGTGTATGTGAGAGTTCAGTCTGGATTTCCTCTCACTTTTTAAAATCTTTTTGTCTTTCTCTTTTTTTTTTTCTTTTTTTGAGTTGGAGTCTCACTCTGTTGCCCAGACTGGAGTGCAGTGACTGCTCCCGGCCACCACAACCTCCACCTGCTCGGCTCTGGCAATCCTTCCATCTCAGCCTTCCAGGTAGCTGGAACTACAGGCGTGTGCTACCACACCCGGCTAATTTTTTGATTTATTGTAGAGATGAGGTCTCACTAAGTTGCCCAGGCATGTCTCGAACCCACGGGCTCAGGCAATCCACTCACCTCAGCCTTCCAAGGCACAGGATTACAGGCTAGCCACCGAGCCTGGCTCCTTTTTTTATTTATTCTTCTATTTTTTTGTTTTCTGTTTGTGTGTGTATGTAAATGATTTAGTGTTCATCTTTCAGGGTTTTTTTTTGTTTTGTTCTTCTCTTTTTATAGTTTAATGTGTGTGTGAATGTATGTTTGAGGGTTTGAATTGAATTCCTCTTTTTTCTTTCTCTTTTCTTTTTTCATTTTGTTTTGTGTTGAGTGTGTGTGTGTGTGTGTGTGTGTGTGTGTGTGTGTGTATGTGTGTGTTAGGTTTTCTTACTTTTTTTGTTTTGTTTTGTTTTGCTTTGTTTTTTTCCAGTTTGTTTTGGTTTCAGTTTGTGTGTATGTATATGTGTGTGTGGGTTTAATTGTTTTTTGCTTTGATTGCTGCTTTTGTTTTTCTGTGTTTTTTAAATTTTTGTCTGTCTTATTCAACACTCTTTTCTCTGTTCTCCTCATTGCTGTTACTGTATTAGGACTCAGGAAGTACACATATGTACCCAATGCATCATCATAGAGAGTGGTGGTGGGGAATGGGTTTCAGGGAACCTATACCACAATCAGTAAACTTTTTGATTTGCACATAGTTTCTGAATCATAGCTTCCCAGCCTCCATCTTATACGAGACCCAAAACTATAAGAAACAACAAAGCTTCCACTCACAGTCATGTTTCAAAATAGAACAAACTCAGAGCCCTGATTAGGGAAGAATAGAGGACTGAGCAAACATCCCAAGTGAAAGTCTCTCCCACTGCCACTGAATAATGAAAAGAAAGAGAAAAGAAAGAGATTTGTCACAAATGAGGAAAAATTAGCAGAAGGACACAGGTAATGCCCAGAGTAGCAAAGAGAAACATCTGAAAAATCAGACCTCAGAGCCCCAAAATGGAAATCACCAACGACTGGCCCCAGAATACAACAAGGATTAGGGAATCGATGGAAAGAGTGAATGAGACACAAGAAAGACAAGATGCAACACTAAAAGAACTTGTAACACAGATTTTGGTCATAAAAAATTTCATACAGGAAATAAAAAATAAGACAACAAGCATGGAAAGCAGAATTAATCAAGCAAAAGAAGGAATCTCAGAACTTGAAGACCAAAACATGGAAATAACCTAATCTGTAAAAAACACAGAAGAAAAATCACCAAGAGAGAACAAAGTCTCCAAGAGACTTGTGATTATATAAGGAGGCTGAACTTATGCTTGATTCGTATCCCAGAAGAAGAATGGGAAAGGGAGAACATCTTGGAGCAAGTATTCCAAGAGGTTATTCCAGAAAACTTTTCCTATCTCAGCAGAGATGTGACCATCCAAACACAAGAGATATAGAGAAACCCAGCAAGACATCAAAAGAGAAGACCAACCCCTAGACACATAGTAATTCACCTACACAAAGTAGGTACACAAGAAAAAACCCTAAAGGCAACAAGAAAGAACAATCACACTACTTACCAGGGAAAACCAATCAGAATAACAACAGACCAGTGGCAGAAACATGACAAACCAGAAGGGACTGGCATCCAATATTGAAAGTCCTCAAAGATAAACATTTTCAACCAAGAATTTTTTACCCAACCAACCTAGGCTTTATCAGTGTTGGAGAATTGGAGAATTAAAATCCTTCCCAGACATCCATCCTTAAGAGATTATGCAGCTTCCAGAACAGCTCTATAGGAGAAGCATAAAAAGGTATTAAGCACAGGAGAAAGAAAAAAAAAAGAAAGAATTACCATGCACTTTCCAAGAGAACAGGAGAGCACAGAATTAACAAAGTATACATCACAATTGCAAATTTGAAAACACGCACATACATCAACCAAAAAGTTAAAAGAAAACAAAGAAAAAACTTTATAAGAACCTCATGATGAGAATAAGCAATCACATTTAAATAATCAGCCTGAATGTGAGTGGACTATATTCACCATTGAAAAGACATAGAATGGCAAACTGAGTAAAAAACCATGACCTCAAAATTTGCTGTATCTAAAAAACTCAACTCACCACAAGGGATGCACACAGAATCAAAGTTAGAAGATGGAAAATGAATTTCCATGTGAATGGATCACTAAAGAAAGTCATGATCTTAATATCAGACAAAACAATCTTTAAGCTATCAAAAATTTAAAAAGATACAAAAGGATACTACATAATGATAAAAGGTTTGATCCATCAACAAGAAATATCCATCCTAAACATATATGCATCCAACATAGGAGCACCAGCACTTATAAAGCAACTACTAAGTAAAATAGAAAAAGATATTGACTCTAACACTATTATAGTTGGGGACTTAAATACTCAACTAACCACCCTAGATAGATCATCGAGGTAGCAAATCAACAGAGATCCAGAACCTCAACTTGACACTTGACCAAATGGACTTAAAAGGTACCCACAAAAAAATTCTCCCAACAACCACAGAATATACCTTCTACTCATCACCATGTGGAACATATGCCAAGATTGATAACATCCTTGGCCATAAATCAAGCATAAATAAATGTCATAAGATCAAAATACTGCCATGCACCTTCTCAGACCACAGTGGAATAAAATTAAATATCAGTGCCTACAAAATTCCCCCCAAATCCACAAAGACATAAACACTAGACAGCTTGACGCTGAACAACTACTGGGTAAACACAGAAATCAGAAGATTCCTGAAAACAAATGAAAATGAAGAAACATCTTACCAAAACCTCTGGGATGCCAAGAAAACTGTTCTAAGAGTGGAATTTATATTTCTATGAACACACATCAAGAAAATGGAAAGATCATAAGTTAACTGCCTAACAAATCACATAAAAGAGCTGGAAAGACAAGAACCCCCAAAACACTAACTTTAGCAGAAGAAACCAGATCACCAAAGTAAAAGCCCAAATATGGGACATAGAAGACAAAAATATCACAGAAAAAAATCAATAACAACAAAAAGCTGGTTCTTTGAAAGAATAAACAAAATTGATGGACTCCCCCTAGCCAGAATGACCAAGAAAAAGAGAGAAAAGGCCCAAATAGACACAAACAGAAATGCAAGAGATCAACTCACAACTGACCCAGAAAAAATACAAAAGATTATCAGAGATTACTATGCATACCTGTTTGGAAACAAACTTGATAACCTAAATGGAATGGAGGACTTTCTGACATCACACAACTCCCCAGGGTTGGAACAAGAAGACACGGAGACACTAAATAAACCAATAACAACCCAGGAAATTGACTCTGTCATAAGAAAACTACCTACAAAAAAAAAAAAAAAAAAAAGCCCTGGACCAGGTGGCTTTCCAGTAGAATTCAATGAAACATATGAAGAGAAGCTAATATGCCCTGCCCCCTTCCAGGTGCCCAGAGATAGGTGTCATTAAGACTCTTGGGCACCTGAGACTGAGGGAAGGATGGCCAGTCCTTCTTGTAGCTGGATCCCCAGGGAAGAGAAGTTCCAAATCAGACAGAAGGCAGTGTTTCCATTTGGGACACTTACTTGCAACTGGAAATGGGGAATGGACTGTCAGACCAGTCATCTATCCTGTCCAGCCTGCTACATTTCAGTCCTTCTACAGAGTGATTCTGGGTTTGGACGATGCTGGAAAGACGACCATCTTATACAGGCTGCAGTTCAATGAGTTTGTCAATACTGTATCTACCAAAGGATTTAACATGGAGAAAATTAAGGTAACCTTGGGAAATTTCAAAATAATCACTTTTCACTTCTAGTATGTAGGTAAGTGGTCAGGAGAAATCAATACTGCTGTGGAAGTCACATCAGATGCACAGATGGCATTGTGTTTGTTGTGGATTCTGTTGATGTCAAAAAGATGGAAGAAACCCAAATCGAACATCATAAAATAACAAAGATATCAGGAAATCAAGGCATCCCTGTACTGACCGTGGCTAACAAACAAGACTTGAGGAACTCATTGTCCATCTCAGAAATTGAGAAGTTGTTAGCAATGAGGGAACTGAGCTCATCTACTCCTTGGCATTTGCAGCCCACTTGCACAATTATAAGAGATGGATTGAAGGAAGGACTTGAGAAGCTACATGAAACATATGATAATTAAAAGGAGAAAATTTTGCAGCAACAGAAAAAGAAGTCAATACCTTTAGTATCAGTGTGGAACAGATTTTTTTCCCTCTGGTCTGAATTTTGGCAAATGGAAGAGTGTCTATAGCCTGGTTTGCCTGTCTGCCCTCCTAGATGCTATTAAAGCTTTATTTTGTTGAATAATCAGATGCCCAACTCTGTTGCCTTGTGGAAGCTGAGTAAATGCCGTGCTTCTGAAAGTGGCCTCTTCTCCCTACCCCACAAATCTTTTGGTGCTACCATTTTGGGAAGCCAAGCAAGGATAGTAAATTGACAAGAACACAGCTGTGGAAATTTGACCTGAAGTTAGTGAAATAAAACTTTGAAGAGTGTCTGCCTAGTATTTTGTGTTCATATCTTTTGAGAGTAAACCCTTTGCAAGAAAGACTTTGCATGTGAAGATAAAATGATAACGAACAGAAACGTTAAGGTAGATCAATATATATGCAGTTATGTTGACGACATTGGTTCAACCAATCCTTTTTTGATGTAAGAGAAGAGGAAGAAATGTTTATTTTTTAAAGTTTTGGCCAAATGATTTTTGACATTTTCTGGATTCAAATAATTTAATGCTATATCTTAATTCTAGACAATGTTAATTAAGTTGGTCTACCTTTATTAAATAGGATGTTTGGAGTATATTCAAGTGCATGGATTAGTTTTCCTGACAAACCATGTTTTGTTGTGTAGTCTTACTTTTTAGAAATTGCTATGCATCTTTCTATATAGGCTTAAAGCAACTTTTGGGGGGGGGGATTTAGGGCCATTATAGAAACAGTTGTCAGAAGCACTTTCACCTGAAGAACCTAAAATAATTTACTTGGCTCTCATATATAAATATGAGCATGTAGACTAATCATAAATATACATTTGATACATATAAAGATTTATGAAGAAAGTAATTGATGATTCAAGAGAATGTAATTATACATGATCTCTAAAATATTCCAGTTATAATGTATTTGTTCTATTAATATTTGCTGACTGAAAACAGATGTGATATTTTTCATATATTTTTGTAGTGTATTTGGAGGAGCTTTATAAACAACACCTGTGGATGTACTGTAAAATGAAAATTGGAAAGAAAAAAAAAAGAAAATATTCTAGGAAATTGAGAAACACGGAATTCTCCCCCAAATCATTTTATGAAGCTAACATCGCACAAATACTCAAACTGGGTAAAGATCAAACAACAACAAAAAAAGAGAAGTACAGTCCAATATCCCTAATGAACATAGATGCAAAAATTCTCAACAAGATTCTAGCAAATCAGACCAACAACATATTTCAAAAATCAGCCACCATAACCAAGTAGGCTTCATCTCTGGGATGCAAGGTTGGTTCAACATCTGCAAGACTATAAATGTAATGAAATACATCAACAGATGTAAAAACAAGAACCACATGATTATATCATTAGATGCAGAAAATGCTTTTAATAAAATTCAACATCCCTTCTTGATAGAAACCCTCAAACACCTAGGCATAGAAGGAACATACCTCAAAATAGTAAATGCCATCTATGATAAACCCACAAGAAGCATATTGCTAAATGGAGAGACACTGAAGGCATTTCCCCTGAAAACAAAAAGACAAGGCTGCCCACTCTCACCTATCCTGTTCAACATTGTGTTGGAAGTCCAAGCTAGAACAATTAGACAAGAGAAGAAAATCAGGGGTATTCACATAGAAAAATAAGGAGTTAAGTTATCTCTCTTTTCTGATGATGTGATTCTATACCTAAATAATCCAAGATAATCTGTCAAAAACCTGCTTTCACTGATAGGGGACTTTGGCAAAGTATTGAGGTACAAAATAAATGTGCAAAAGACATCCTCATTTTTATACGCCAACAACAAACAAGCAGAAAACCAAATAAAAAGCACAATTCCATTCACAATAGCCACCAAAAAAATAAAATTCCTCAGTATTTTCTTGACTAGAGAAGTGAAAGACCCTTACAAAGAAAGCTACAAAACACTGCTCAAAGAAATCAAGAAGATACAAACAAATGGAAAGCTATTCCATACTCATGGATAGGAAGAATCAACATTGTTAAGATGTCCATCCTACCAAGGGCAATCTAGAGATTCAACGCAGTACCCAATAAATTACCAACATCATTCTTCTCAGACATGGAAATAACAATACAGAAATTCATATAAAAACATAAACAATCACAAATAGCCAAAATAATCCTTAGCAAAAGAATAAAGTGGGAGGTATCACACTTCCAGACTTTATATTTTACTAAAAGGCTACAATAATCAAAACAGTCTGGTATTGGTACAAAAATAGGCATATAGACCAATGGAACAGGGTCGAGATTCTAGAGACAAAACTCCAATTTTTCAACCAATTCATCTTCAACAAAGCCTCCACCAAAAACCACTGGGAAGAGGAAACCCTATTCAATAAATGGTGCTGGGGAAACTGGTTGACCACACGCAAAAGATTGAAACAGGACCCCTACCTATCATGATACACAAAAATCAACTCTAAATGGATCGAAGACCTAAACATAAAACCTCAAGCTATAAGAATCTTAGAAAACACTGGAAATCAGAGTAGGCAACCAATTCTTGATCAAAACCCCAGGTGTACATGCCATAAGAGATGAGATAGGCAAGTGGGACCTCATCAAATTGAAAAGCTTCTGCAAAGCAAAAGACACCATCAGGAGAGCAGGAGGATAGTCCACAGAATGGGAAAAACTATTTGCCTACTGTATATCTTACAAAGGCCTAACATCTAGGATCTATAAGGAACTCAAATGTGCCAAAGAGAAAAAAACAAACAGCCCCATTAAAAAGTGGGCAAAAGACATGAATAGACACTTCTCAAAAGAAGATATATGGGAAGCCAACAGACACATGAAGAAGTGCTCAGCCTCACTTATCATCAGAGAAATGCAAATCAAAACCACATTAAGACACCAGCTAACCCCAGTAAGAATGGCCATCATTAATAAAACAAACAACAACAGGTGTTGGTGAGTATGTGGAGAAAAGAAAATATGTCTACACTGCTAGTGGGAATGCAAACTCTATGGAAAAAAGCATGGCAATTTCTAAAAAGAACTAGAAATGACCCAGCAATCTGAATATACCTGGAGGAACACAATTCATTCTATAAAAAATATACCTGCACATGTATGTTTATTGCAGCACTATTCACAATAGCAAAAACATAGAACCAACTGTGCTGACCATCGAAACTAAACAGAATTTTTTAAAAATGTGGTACATATACAGGATGGAATATTACACAGCCATAAAGAAGGACAAACATATGGACTTTGCAGCAACTTTGATGGATTTAGAGTCTATCATATTCATTGATCTATCACAGAAACAGAGAACAGAGTGCCACATGTTGTCATTCATAAGCAAATCCTGAACATTTATCATACTACTATAAGGAAGGGATTGGCAGTAGCAGGATACTGCCAAGGGAGGGGGAATGTCACAAAGTTACTTGATCTCAAACCAGACAAAATGGGAACCAAAGGGAGGCCCAAACTTTACCTGTATGATGTCCACATGTATACCTAATCCTGAAATGTGCTCCACATTTTAAAAAATAAATAAATAAAATTAATTTTCTATATACAAAATAAAAATTAAACATAAATATAAATAGTGTCCAGGTGCTATGGTTTACACTTATAATCCTAGCAGTTTGGGAGGTCAAAGTGGGAGAATTTCTTGAGGTCAAGAGTTTGAAATCAGCTTGAGCAACATAGTGGCATGCTGTCACTATTAAAAAATAAATAAATAAAAAATTTCCAGGCATGATGGCACATGCCTGTAGTGCTAGCTATTCAGGAAGCTGAAATGGGAGGATCACAAGAGTCCTTTTTTCTAAAAACATAATAACAATACCAATAGTTGGGGCCAAGATGGCGACCGGGCAGCGTGGTCTGTGAGACCTCTGCAGAAGAGGACACAGAAAGACTCCAGATCTCTCCCAGGGGGCCTGCTCCCCACATGGAACTTGTCCACGGACACCGCAGAGACATTACAGCGGGCCTGAGGTAAAAGCGGCCGCCGTCCCTGCCGGCAGCCCGGGGCTGCCGCCGGCGACCCGGGGCGCCGCTGCCGAGGCAACCCAGGGCCCGCCAGCACCGCGGACGCAGCCCACCCGAGGAGCACCACCGCTGCCCCGGGGACCTGGGGTGTGCTGCTGCGGGCGCCGCCGCTGAGGCGACCCGGGGCCCCGCCCACGCCGCGGAGGCCGCCGGTGCGAGGCGCGCCGCCGCCGAGGCGACCCGGGGCCCCGCCCACGCCGCGGACGCCCGGGCACCTGGGGCGCGCTGCTGCGGGGGCCGCCGCCGAGGCGACCCAGGGCCCCGCCCACGCCGCGGAGGCCGCCGGTGCGAGGCGCGCCGCTGCCGCCGCCCGGGCACCCGGGGCGCGCCGCTGCGAGGCGACCTGGGGCCCCGCCCACACCGTGGACGCCCGGGCACC
>CAUYQG010041547.1:0-36243 GCA_963574415.1 Tarsius wallacei | reverse complement strand
AACAATCGCCTATCACCAAGGTCAGCAAACAACAGCCCATGGGCCAAATCCGGGCCATCACCTGTGTTTGTAAATAAAGTTTTATTAGAAAACAGCCGCACAATGAATATTTGTATATCTAGCCCTGAATTGTACCCCACATCTTTAAAGAGAGCAAAACAAAAGTGCCTTTTGCTCTTTCATATAAATTTTATGATTAGTTTGTTAAGTTCCATCTTGTTCAACAAAATTTCACAACTTTTGAAATAGAAAAAAAAAGAAAAATATAATTTACTTAGCCACAATCCATTTTTAACTATCACAAATCAAGAAATAGACTCCAAATCAAGAACTACTTTTTAAAAAGCACTTAACATTAAATATTCCTTTTTTCAGATATTTACAAAACTGAATGACTGGTTAAAGTTTTAGAAAACACCCCTTAAAACAGATATCATTTTTCTTCCAGGTAGATATTCAAATATGATAAATTTTAAATTTTAATTAAAAATAGTATTATAGTGCTCTTAAGTATATTAAAATAGGTAATGATGTATATATTTTGAACCATAGTAACTGTCACCATTTTTATTTTTAAATCTACTTTAAATTGTTTCCTTCCTCTTCAACTATAAGCTCTCTACAGCACATGAGGGATAAAATTTAAGGCAAGAAATAGAACGGAAGGTGCTGACTGGAAACACTCAAAGTGTTTTAAAAAACACTTTAGAAAACAAACCCTGTAATCATGAAATACTTATGAGGCTGCACTGACTGCTGTCCAAGTGGTAGACTGTTTTATTTGAAACTATCATTGCTCCTAGCCCAGCACATCCTGACTACACATGGGTCCATTTGAATAAGGCTCAGAAGGGCAAGCTATGTCCGAAGTCCATGATTAAATATAACCAGCACTTTGTGTGAAACTGGTTCAATCGTAAGAAACTTGAAATAATCAGTCCTGCGCTTGCTTTGGTCTACCGAACACTAATGATTAACCTGACTTTCCTGGTAAGCCAGCTGCCAACTCTAATGCCTATCAGTTTAGTACTTAGAGAAAGAGCTGGATGTATGCAGCCTGCTCAACTTATTTTTGAATTTAATGTCATTTTTTAAAGAATAGTATTTGTTTTTCTATGAAGATGCCATAAATACGTCTCAGAAACCAAAGCCCATGTCTTTAGTTATAAGAATGCCCAAACTTAATTGTGCGGATTGGAGTATCTAGGTTGTAATTTTCTTCCTTTGAAAGCTGGACTTACATTCCACCAGGATTTACAGCTAGAGTTTTTTTTTTTCCTCTATGTATTTCAATTCACGTCACCTCACTTTTGGTAGTAAGGTTCCATTAGTCTGTTCACCAGGTCACACGCGGCCAGCAAGGCAGTTCGCCCGGCTGGCACTGGAACGCTCTGCAGTCAAACCCACATGTCAGCATCTCGTGGTTTCATGATCAGTTTCCCTCTTCCGTTGAGAAACAGACCACAGGGAATGAAAGGTTTCCACCAGCTCAGCTCAAAAGCGTTTTCATGGGAACTGCCAGTGGGGCCGTGAGGCTAAGGTAGACACACTAAAAAAAAAAATGTTCTGGCCCTTGACTACCTTGTTTTTAAAGTGATGCCCAGGGTATTCTAAAAGGCAGAACTCTTAATTCCCACAGTCAATTTTCACTGAAGAACAAAGAATAAGGGAAAAAAGTGTTTTATTTATAGCATATCAGTTTCTTTTCACTTGGGTGGAAAATATCGTAGAAATGTTCATCTCTACATTGATGTGGATCTGAATAATTCTCCCATGCTCTGACCCCTCGCACTTCAGTTTGTGGTACTTGAAAGTGCTGAATTATCTTGGTTTCCTAGTGTTCAATGCTATGTGCTTCCTGGTGTTTCCATGTGTTCTAAGAATTCAGGAAAAGCCAGGCTGGTATCTGGGGTGTGTGTGTGAATAACTTACTAAAATAAGAAAAAACTTTGTAATTCTTGATCAAAAAGCAAGTAAAAGTGTCTAAAAGCACTCAACCAAATCTCTCTTCTGACTCCTCCTAAAATACATCTATTTATAAAATAAATAATAAACAGGCTATTAAAAATCAAAATTCTTGAAGGTTAATAAGAGAAGACAGAAGGGAAAATGGAGAGAGTTAATTATAATGAAAAAATAAATCTTAGTTCTCTCAAAGAACTGGGTGGGGGGAAGTAAAGCATTTACTGCATAGAAAAAGGAAATGAACTTTTGATGATTTTATGACTATTGTAAGATTTGCTATAGACATACATATAACTGCCTGGATTTGGCCTGGCTGAGAGTTCTATTTAAAAAGAGCAAAACTGTCACCTATATGATTTTAGGCATATTAAATATGCACAGATTAGATTTCCACAAAGAGGAACAGGAGGTGAGGCCCGATGTTCACAGGGCATTTCATACAGAGATCAGACAGCATGAGCACCGAATGTTTGCAAATCATAGTCACTCTGGAGATTACTGTATGCAGGAGCACTTGGTCTCAACCTTGACTGTACATTGGAATCAGCTTGGAGCTTTAAAAATATGGTGTCATACTAAGTGAACTGACTCAGAAACAGAAAACTAAACACCGCATGTCCTCAGTCATATGCGGGAGCTAAATGGCCACAAGGATGGAAATAATAGACACTGGGGACACCTATAAGGGGACAGGCGGTGGGGATCGGGGGGTAGTTAGGATTCAGAAATTACCTACTGGGTACGATGTTCACTATCTGGGGAATGTAATTATATCCCCTGAATCTACAATAAAAATGGGAAAAAAAATATACTGCTGCCAGGGCTGCATGCCTCAAGAGTCCGATATAACTGGTCTGGGTGCAGCCTAGATATCTGGTGTCTTAAAAGCTCCCCAGGTGATGCCAATGTGCAGCTACGTTTGAGAACAACTGAAGTAGAGCACTCCTCTAAGAAAAGGAAGAACAGCATTTCAGAACTACAACGCAGGCATTTCCATAAACTGAAGTCCCTAGCTGCAGTGTTGAGAAAAATGATGGTAAAACTTGCAAAAGGAAGGCACGTCCAGCAAGACAGGCTTAGAGAGGAACCTGAATTAACCAACAGCAAAAAATATTCCTGGATGGCTGAAGGGTACAGGGTATTTCACCCAGTGCCGGAACAAAGGATGTTTTACCCTGGAACATCCAACTTCTGTTCTAATGAGGTCTGTACCAAACACACTTTTAAAAAGCAATCTTATTTCCTGATTAAACTTTCCTGCCCGATAGGGTCAAGACTGCAAGCTTCATGCAGACAAAGAATATCTCTGTTTTGTTAACTCCTAGTGTCTAGTAAACACTCAACAAATAGTTGAGACATGCAAGTGTTCAAGAGTTATAACTCAGTTTCCTTTGAGTGCTATAAGGGTTTCTCTTCCCCTGGCTAATTAGGTCTTAGGACATACTGGAAAACAAATCCTGTTTTTTAAAGTTTGCACATATTGTGATATGACATTAAGCACTTGGCTTAAGATCAATACATATTTTTCTGGCAAAATTAAACCTGTTTCTTTGATTTTAGAAATATCACTGAATATATCTTTTGAATCTAGTTTTCGAGTGAAACCATCAGCCCTGATCATGAAACCATTTACATCTAGATTAGCATCTGCCAGGGAAGAAATCTTTCTTGCTGCCAACTGCCAAGAATGACTTTGACACTCTGCCCATTTAGTGACCATAACCAGAGGTCCTGCTAGAAAGAAATTAATTTGGGCATAGTGATTTCTGTGCGTACACACAAGCAATTCTCCTAACTCCCAAACCTTGACTTTTTCCCTTCTAGAGGGGTTGGAGTTTTCCTCTAGATTCTGCTAAGGAACAGCAAAATGAGCAGACGCTATGCTGAAGAGCTGTGCCCTGGGGCCTGCAGGCCGGCTATCAGTGCTGGCCAGGGGCTTGGAGGGAATTACACGGAGAAATAGGAACTTATCAAATATTTGGCTTTTGCCTTATATCTAGATATTGGGGAACCTATTAGTTTGGGGAGAAAAATGAAAAAATGGCCATGGTCTCAACTTCACAGGAAAGAAAAGTTCTAAGTGCAAATATTAGAAGGCCTGGAGTTTAGGTCCTCAGTCTGCCACTAAGTAGCCATGTAATTTGGGGGCAGTTATTTGCCCTTCAGAGCCTCACTTTCTCATCTGTAAAGTGGGGATAATAATAACAATTAATTTTTGAAGATTAAGTAAGACTATGTACTTACCATGGTCACTTACCACAATGCCTGCATACAGTCTTGACAGGCTTATTTACCACTAGCTATTAAATATTAAATATGGAGCATGATTGAGGGAGAACTTAATACCATAAAAATGAATAGGATAAGAAAAAGGCATTTGCTAGAAAGGTCTGGTTCAGCTGAAGGGAATGCTCTGAGATTTTTCTGTGATTCTATGACCCTAACTTTTTAGAACATGTAAATTATTTGAGTGGTCACTCTGGGCAGGGCCTGGTGACTTAAAGAAATTCACAGATCATTACTTGTGGGGGTGAATGAATGAAAAACAGAGGGGCTTGATCTACATGTTATTCCCCTGAACCAAATGAAAAGAACATTCCTCAAAGTGAAAAGAGTATGTTAATAGGTCCTTAAAACTGCTTCTAAATGCCCAGTCAGCAAGGGTGTGAAAAGGAAATTCGAACGTAAGTATATAATGTTTATTTGTTATTTTTAAAATTGCTTTTTCCAGGAGCCCTGCTCATCTTTCCTGTATGGGTCCAATTTTAGTGTCTGTGATGCCAAAGCAAGCACACATGTTTAAATATTTAATATGCAGCAAGCCTGGAATCATTTTCAAAAATTCACTATGAACTTCAGCAGAAATTATTTCAACCTCTACAGCAGAATTCATGCACACAGGATCACACTGGGTGGGGCTCAACGGGTCAACTAAGTTGGACACTCTCTCCCTGAGTCCCAGATGAAATGCCCATTGGGTCTACGTCTGGCCCTCCCGTCCTACCCCCTCCATGGCTCCAACCCACCTCATTTTCCAAACAACCTACACACGAGCTACTGGCCACAGTCACAACCATGGAGTTTGTCAGAAGCTGCACAGTAAGAATTTCAAATCTGTAATTTCAAAATCAGGCCCTAATACAATAGTTCTTTTTAAACAGCAGTGTCTCCAAAATGCTGGCTCTTAGCACTTCTCTCTCTCTCTCTCTCACTCACACAGTCATATACAACCAATTTTTGTTACATTTCCACAAAGGTTATTTGTAGATTTGAAGTTATAGTTACTTATACTAAATGCCTATGAAACAGAATTTAATTTCCAACTGTTTTGCTTTAATAAGGTGTTTGAAGAAATTTTAAAAATCTTACCTCAAAAATTTCAAAGCCATAAATGTCCAAAACACCCATGACCTTCTTTCTCACTTTTGTTTGTGCCTTTAAAAAAGTTTCAAACGAAAGGATTAATGAAGGTATGAAATATAACACTACAATCATCCTAGAAGCATAGACATGCTACAAGTTTATTGAGGAGAATAATCGTTAACTTACCTGGTTTTATTTTAAGTTTGAGATGGAATATTGGTATAGAAACTTTCAGAAATTTTAATAACAGGTGGTTAGTGGTGCTTAATTATTTAAAAAAAAAAGGAATCATTGAGTCTTACAAGAGATAGGGCCTTTCAAAATCACCTAGTTCAACACCTTCATTTTAAAGAAGAACATAGAACATATTAATACCCAGAAAGGTAACAAGACATTTTCAGTCAAGTGTGTACAACTAGTTAGCAGATGAACCAAACCAGGACCTACAAAGCTGCTTCTCAGAGTAATTCCACAAAGACCATCAGACTATTCAAAATGAAATAAATGAAATCCCTAGATAATTTCAATCATACACAACGTAAATTCTTTTTAAGGAATTTATAAACAGTAGTCAATTTTTTTGATTATAGAATTAAAGGCCAGGCACAGCAGTTCACACCTATAATTCCAGCACTCTGGGACCCTCAGGCAGGATGATTGCTTGACCCAGGAGTTTGGGTTCAAACTAGGCAAAATAGCAAGACATTGTCTCTACAAAAAAAATTTTTTTAAATTATCCAAGCATGATGGCATGAGCGTGTTGTCCCAGTTACTCGGTAGAAGGATCTCCTGAGCCCAGGAGACTGAAGCTGCAATGAGCCATGATCATGCTACTGCACTCCAGCCTGGGAGACAGAATAAGACCCTGACTCAAAAATAAAAAGATAGATAGACAGATAAATGATATGATATGATATATAATATAATATAATAAACATTTGGCCGGGCTCGGTAGCTCAGCCTATAATCCCAGCACTTTGGGAGGCCGAGGCAAGTGGATTTGAGATCAGCCCAGGCAACTTGGCGAGACCTCGTCTCTACAATAAATAAAAAAAATTAGCCGGGTGTGGTAGCGGGCGCCTATAGTTCCAGCTACTTGGAAGGCTGAGGTGGAAGGATCGCCAGAGCCCAGCAGGTCGACACTGGGGAGGCTGTGAGCGTGCCACTGCACTCTAGCCTGGGAGACAGAGTGAGACTCCAACTCAAAAATAAATATATAAACAAACAAACAAAGCAAATTAAGCTTTCTTCAACTTAATGTTTAGATTGTTAGTACTGTTTATGACAACTGATTTTGTTAGTGAAGAGCCAGTACCTTAATGCTTTCATTGATTCGATTTACCAACCACGAAAACAACCTGCTATAGAGGTTTTTAGCCAGAGCATCACGGGCATAATAAGCCTAAAGAAAAAGAAAAAAAAAACTTAACATCCACAATTGCCACAATGCTTAATTTCAACAAAACAGTATTTTTAAAAAATGTAAAGCTCTTTTATTTCAAATTTCTTTTCAGAACCAGTTTTTATTATGCCCTGGATGAATAATCAAGCCCTTCATGAGAATTAGGCAGATTGTTTATACACACTTATACTTTTCACATACCAGGAAACTAATTCTAAATATTGCAAAAGCTTTGACCAGAGACTGTTATGAAAATTAGGTAATTAAATGGAAATGCTTATGTTATGTTCCATGAAAATCAAACAATTGTATACTTAATACAGTAATGCTATTTCTAAAATCCTATACATAGGAAAGAAAACTCAGTGGAAAAACATTAAAATTGCTCTGACTGATGGAATCTGTGTTTCTTTTCTTCATTCAACCTTTAGAATATTTTTTAACAGTCTTCCATAATGAATTCTTTTAAGTTAAAGAATGAGAATAAACTCCTTTTATGTGTTTATTTATCTGCCTTTAAAGCTGTTCAGAGCTACTTGACAAATAAGAGCAGAAAACATATACATCTCTGTGTCTCTTGGCTTAGAATCCAAAGGCTGGAGGGAGACAGGTTTGGGTGAGAGAACGTAACCATACTGGGCACCCAGTGCATACATGCAGTACTCATGAGATGTCTAAAACCAGCCCCCCTGTGGAGCCTTGCCAGAGGAAAGCTCCTAGCTCTGCTGCTGTTTTTAACACCTGGCAATACATGTCTATTTTGCTGCTTATAAGTAGAATGTAGTGTATTACTATGAAAAATAAAACAGTACTTTTTTATTTTTAAAAGAGCAACCTGTGGGAATACTTTTCCCACATTTCGTCCCACATGAAGGGTAACAACTTTGATAATGCATTCATTTCCCTGGTGACATATCACAGCTGAACAGAACACCTTTTCCCTTGGTCTGACACTGCCGTGCTAATCTCACTCCCTACCCTAAATCTCAGATGGCTACTCCAATCTGGGTTAGAAACCACACCTAGAGTTAGCAAAAACAAAACAAAACAAAACAAAACAGGAGGGAATGCCTCCATAGAAGTAAATGCAGGTAAGAAGCCAAGATACAACTTAAATGCACACCCTTTTCCCATTACACTTTCTTCCAGCTTTTACTTTCTTGAAATAGGTAATTCAAGTGCTCAGAACAAGTGCCTGGCACAGAGTTGGTCTATAGATGTATTTCTGTTATGATTTTTGAAGTTTCCTTTTCCTCTGCTGTTATTGCATGAGCCTATATCATTTCATAATCCTTTTCTTTTTCCTTGTGCAAATTCAAGTTATCGTAACACACCACATATTTGTAAAATAACCCTCTTTTGTCTTAATGTCACCCAGCTCGTTTAGTTGTACACTATCTGCTTCCAGCAAACGACCATTTCAACAGCAACTGAATGTGTAATGACAACTTATTCTGGTAAACTGCTTTATAATTCTTTAAGTGCATTCATAGCCAATATTAATCTTCTTTGCTTTCTTCAAACAAATATTTATTCTAGGGGTCTCAAATGCAAGTACTTCCAGGGACTGTGTGACAGAAGTAAACAGGAAGCCACGGCTCTGGAGAGGTTGAAGGATGTATGCCAGATAAAAGACATTCAAACTCAAAATTTAAAAAGCAAGCAAACAAACAAAACCAAAGAAAAAACTGTGCTTTGGTCAAATAAAATATGCTTATCGAACTGCACCTGTCCCCAAGCGTTGCCTATTTGCCACCCCAGACTTCTAGAGCTTGATTCATGCCACCGAATCCCCACAGTAATGTGGAATGGGGCAGAACTGCTTATTCCCATGGAAGAACACTGCTAAGGTGTACACAAACAAGGGAAGACACCAAGTGCACTGATTCATCATGCCAGTGCCACAAAACACCACGAAAAGATGGTGCGTTTCTGCAGCTGCCTGAAACTCCCACAGGAAAAGCCCAGGTGGACTTGGCTGAAGAGACGGCCAGTGCCAGGCATGGCCCAGGATGGCATGTGACAAGCTGGAGGGAAATGCAGAGATGCACAGACAGTGTGCCCACACTCCAGGAGCTGAAGAGGAGCTGTGGAGGTCCAACCAACACAAGCAGAACAACAGAAGGCAGGTGCCACACTGCGAAGACAGGAGAGTTCAGAGCAGAAAGCCTGGGGGCCCAGCTGATCAAGGAAGGTTCCCTGGATGGGGTGCAGTCATGCAGGCCATGCAGACAGGCAGACGGAATGAGCATCAGCATGGGGGTGATAGGCACACAGGGGCAAAGGCACCAGGTGAATGGGAGCATTGTCTGAGCCCAGTGGCTCATGCCTGTAATCCCAGCACTTTGGGAGGCTGAGGCGGGAGGATCACTTGAGCTCAGGGGTTCAAGACCAGCCTGGGCAACATAGTGAGACCTTGTCTCTATTTAAAAATTATTTACATAAGAAAAGAAAAAGAAAGGAAGCATGACATTTAGAGAACAAGCAAGGAAGAAACTGAGATAAGCCATTAGGGTCAGATTTCAGAGGGTCTCGAAGCCCAGGAGAGAGGGTACGTGGTAGAGTCTGAATGGCAGACTCTGTTCACAGTTTCCATTATTTCAGTACTGGTTATCCTATCTGGGATGAAGGATCTAAGTCCTTGGGAAAATGAGGCAGGGGGTGACATGGATGACACTGGGGCCCAAGAATGAAGCTATGAGGAAAAGCTAATCAAACAAATCACTTCTCATGGGAATCAAAACCTACAGGCAGTTGGAGCAGCAGAACCAGATACTCTGAACACTAAAAAAAACCCTCAACTAAGGAGCTGAATAACGGAGGATCTGAGGCCAAATTCTCTTATGCCAAAGGTTAAAAAAATATGGAAACTTTTACACGGTGATGTAAGATGACTAAAATTAGCTCATAAAGTGAGAGGCACCTGGGCCTGGTATCCATGGAGGATTCATTAAAAAACCAAGAGTAAGCCCAATTTAAAAAGGCCATACATATGTATATATATGTACACACACACACACACACACACACACACACATACATTCGTGAAGAGCCTTCTGAAACAACAGACTTTTTCCCAGCATCCCTGTACACTTAACAACCCCCACTCCAGCCACTGAAAAATGTCCCCACTCAATGGTTCTCAAAACGTAATGCTGGGCCAGCAACAACAGCAGCAACAGAGTCACCCTGGAACTTGCTGGAAAGGCAGATTCTTCGCATCTACCCCAAGCCTACTGAGTCCAACACTTAGTGTATGGGCCGCAGCCAGTGTTGAAAGTCAGTCTTGCAGATGATTTGTGATGCTCAAGTTTGAAAGCTACAGCCTCAGATGCTCCACTCTCGACCCTGGATGTGACCTTCACAGCCACACTGTTGAGTCCTCTCCACTGTAGCCAAGCTTGGTCAAGCTCTTTCTGATATGTACTCCAAACCTGACTTTTTTCACTGTTTTTTTCCTTGTTTCTTTCTTTTTCTTTTTTTTAAGAGAGAAACCGGGTCTTGCTTTGTTGCTTGAGCTATGCAGTAGAGTGGTGTGGTCATAGCTCACTGCAACTTCGAAATTCTGGGCTCAAGTGATTCTCCTACCCAGGCCTCTCGAGTAGTTGGGACAACAGGCATGCACCACCATGTCTGGCTCATTTATTTTTATTTTTTTGTAGGGACGGGGATCTTGCTATGGTGCTCAGGCTGGTCTCAAGCTCCTGGCCTCAAGCAATCCCCCAACCTCAGCCTCCCAAAGTGCTGGGATTACAGGCATGAGCCACAGTGCCTGGCCCATCATTTTCTTTTGGAGAGGTCTCTTTGCCCATTCTTTAAACATGTAAATCCTTCAACTGTCTCCATGAAGTCTTCCTTGATCCCTAATTTCCCTACTAATGGCTTCATGGGGGCCTGTGCTGTCAAGGCTCTCAGCAGCATTTTCTTGGTTAAGAAAGTCCCTCTCATCTGACTGTGAATTGGTAAAGCTGACCTGGACACCATAACAGCAGAAACGGTCATTTAGGAGGAAGGACAATGACTGCAGCTAAGAAAGGACTGCTACAAACCAAATTTCCATGTACACAAAGTTATGGTATTTGCGGTAGCCAACATAATTCGCCTAAAATACGGTATCAACGTTGAAAGCAATGCAGGTCTTCTTGGGTTAGCAGGAAAGAGTAACACAGAGAAACAGACAGTGGGCCTAGCTCCGACTTACTGAAGCCTTAGGCTCTGCACAAGGAGGAAGAAACAAAGATACGGTTGAACAAACAAAGAAGGCCTGAGTGGGAAGAGTCCTGCATTAGTCATTTAACTTAAGCCCAAATCAGCACTGACTGGTGGGAAAATGTCCAAACCACAGAGCAATTCCATTGCAAGGGCTCCAGGAGCTGCTTGTGTGGTGTGAGAATAGAGACACTGGTCTTCATCTGTGGTTCCTGACTCGTATCACCCATGGCCCTTGGTACAGTCTTTTGCTATAATGTTGGGCACTTTGGGGCCTCAGGAAACAGAATCTCTCCCTGACCTTCTCCTGCCCTCTCTTCTCCCACCTCTAATTTTCCTCTGCCTTTCTGATTGTGGGTCTTCAGATGCTCCCCAGAGAGACTTCCATCCAGTTCCCTGGGGGAAGTCTCAGAGCTTCCATAAAAACCCAGGGACTGGATTCCGGGAGCTTCCGAAGAGCTAACACGTGGAGACTTCTGGGGGGGAGGGGACCCAAGGAGGGCATGGGAGCCTGGTACCCCCTCCCCATGCCTCGTTCTACACATCTCTTCATCTGTGTCCTTTATAATAAACCAGTAAACGTTAGTTTATTACTGAGTTCTGTGAGTCACACCAGCAAATACATGAGTCAAACCCAAAGAGGGCGTTGTGGGAACCCCAACTTGAAGCTAGTGGGTCAGATGTTCCAGAGGCCCTGACTTGTGACTGAATTGGGGGTGGGAGGTAGGGTAGTCTTGGGGACTTGTCTTCTGGGATCTGACACTAGCTGCAGGTAGATAGTGTGGGAACTTAATTGGAGGACGCCCAGCTGATGTTTGCTGCTTGGTGTGAGGGGAAAACCTCACATCTGGTCCCAGAAGTCTCTCCTGTGTCGATGAGTGTTGCAGTAGAATGAGAGCTGAGGAAACACGGCTTGAGAGAGAGTTTTCCTAAAGCAACATATATCCAAAGTCCATCCACTGAACTTGAAGCAAAAGAAGAGAAAGCCAAACACAGTGGCTTACACCTACAATCCCAGTACTCTGAAAGGCTAAGGTGCGAGGATTGCTTGAGCCCAGGAGTTTAAGGCTGTGGTGAGCTGTGATTGTGCCACTGCATTCTACCCTGAGCGACAGAGTGAGATCCTGACTCAAATAAATAAATAAATAAATAAATAAACAAACAAATAAAAGAGACAAGTAGGCAGCGCAGATCTTTTGTGTCTTAAAAAGACCTCACTGAACTCAGCATGTAAGACAGAAGGTCCAATGAGAAAGACAAGGGGGCCAGTTTGGCCATTTGACCACAAAGCTGGTTTCTCCTAATCGGTAAGTGACAGCTCCATTTTTCCAGTTGCTCGGGCCAAAAATGTTGAATCCTCCCTAACTCTTTCTCTTACACCATGTATCAAGCTGTCAGCAAACCCTGTCTCCTCAACTCTCAAACAATACCTAGAAAGTGACCAGTTCTGGTTGAACGCAGTGGCTCAGCCTGTAATCACAGCACTTTGGGAGGCTGAAGCGAAAGGATTGCCTGAGCCCAAGGGTTCAAGACCAGCCTGGGCAACTTGGTGAGACCTCGTCTCTAAAGTAAATCACAAAAATACTAGCCAGGCATCGTGGTGTGCATCTGTAGTTCCAGCTACTTAGAAGGCTGAGGTGGAAGGTTGGCCTAAGCCCAGGAGGTCGATGCTGTGGTAGCCGTAAGCGTGCCACTGTACTCCAGCCTGGGTGACAGAGTGAGACTCCAACTCAGAGAAAAAAAAAAAAAGTGAAGTGACCAGTTCTCACTGACTCCACTGCGCCCACCTGGGTCAAGCTGCCATCAAGTCTGGGCTAGTCACATCTCCTGGGTAGTTCTCTGCTTTCACTCTAGCCAGAAGGATCCTTGAAATATAAGACAGTCACACCACTCTTCCGCTCCAACTCCCAGTGTTCCCACTTCTCTCAGACCCCCGTTCCGCTGCCTTACTTCCTCTTTGTCTACTGCACTTGAGACAGGAATTAAGCAGGACTAGTTTCCTAAGATAAACAACAAAGCTAATTTCTCAGGACAGGTGGCTGAGACGGTTTCTCTAGACAGGTAAAGAGCCTGGTTTTCTGAGTTCCCACAGAGAGCAACAAGATGCAGCTGAGAACTGGTTGGAGCCAGCTAGAACCAACACAGCAATTCATCTGCCCAATACCAGACCTTGGCATTCAGTATATGCTCATTGTACTACATTAGCATGCCAGATGATGCCCTCCAGTCCTCGATTGTTCATTAATAGCAACAAAACTGGACGGGCCCTGATTCCTAAAAATCTCTACCTCTTTCCCAAGAAACCCATGAGTATTCCACCCCCTGCTTAACATATGATCAAGAAAGAATCATAAAAATAAAGCCCCGGTGATGGACACACGGCTGCTGCTCTTCCTATGGACCAGCCCAGGCTGCTCTGTCTGTGGAGCAACCTGCTCTACCACCTCAACACATTTCCCTTCATTTTCCAGCTGAGACCCCAGTGACGTACAAGGGCTGTTCTGCCTTCTTTCGTTCTTCCTGTTTTTTGATAAACTGTCTTTGGCTTTATTTTGGTGCTTGGTCTTGAATTCTTTCCTGCGCGAAGCCAAGAACCTTGGCCTCTCAGGCAGGACCCCAACCTTGGAGTTGGTCTCCTGTTCCATGTCACACTTGCAATATCCTTTCCATATTATATCTGTGGATTCCTATCTAACTCCCCCTGCCTGAATTTTAAGCTCCATGGGGACAGGGATCCTAATCTATTTAGTTGAAGCTGTGTTCCCAAGGCCCAGAACAACGCCTGGAATAAGAGAACGAAAATGGAGAAAACAGCCTGCAAAATAAAATTTTTGCTTAAACGTACAAAAATGTCACAGACGTTCACAGAACTTTCTTCTATACATTACGTCTCACCCACCTGAGCCACATTAAGTGTAGTTGAAACTTTCTCCTGCTTGGCTTCAACCGTTCGGAAACTGAATGCCCGTTCCAGAACCGACTGATCAATGCCGGTCAACTCACAAATTTCTTTTAACTCTGTAGGGGGTAGGAGAAGGGACACAAACAGTGACTAGTCTATATGCTGCTAATCATCATTTGCAAGGCTTAGGCTGTTCTTTCTAAATCACAATCAGCCTGAACAGTAGAAAATGTGTACTTCAAACACTGAAAACTGAGTTGACATTCTATTTCTCCTCAGTTTCACAAGAAAGTTTTTTTAAACCAAGGCAAAGCCAAAGTTTTACTTTCTAGATTAAAAACTGGGCAGAAGTTCACAGCAAGTTTCCTACACAGAGTTGACTCTCCACGGACGTACCATTTTTATCTTTGATTTTGCTTTCATCTAAGCCATTCACACGCGATTCAGGCTTGAACTCAATGTTGCCCAGTTTCAACACGGCAGCCACCACTGCCAGGACAGATTCCGCCTCATGGTCCGTGAAGCCCACGATCTGCATGGCGTTCTGGGAGAGAAGAAAAGCACCTGCTTCATTCAGCAGTTTTTTATTTTTTAATGAATCATATTAGATTTATTTCTAGGGGGAAAAAAAAACCTTAAAAGACAAAGCTATATCTAGTTTGGTGGTTTCAAACTGGGATTGAAGGAGCCCTGGGGTGCCTCTCAGCTATGGCAGGAAGAAGGCAGAGGAAGAGAAGCCTGGGAGTGGGGCCTTAAGTCCCTGCGCCCACCTCAATCACAGCAGTTCAGCATCTGTGTCTGTTGTTTTACACTAGGGTTCTGGTATTAGAAACAAAACTAAACAAAAAGCTTTCCTCACCCCTTACAATCAAAACCTCCTCACTCACTTTACATATTAGAAAAACTGTGGTCTGCAAAGGTGACATGTCCAGTCCACGACACCGTAGGTAGTAACAGGAGACACCCATTCATTCATACATCTTTGCAGAGTGCCAACTCTGTGTCAGGCAAAGTGGTGATAATGCAAGTCTTGGACCCAAGTCTTAAACAAGATCATGTCCAGGAATCAACAGGCTATTGCTTCCATAGGAGGATATTTACACAGTTTTTTAAAGTGACATACCCTAAGAGATACTTCCGTTTTGAGAACAGCTGGCTGTTTTTTAATGGCTTGGCTACATAGCACTGGGAGTAAGATGAGGTTTTTGTTGTTGCTGTTGTTATGAAAAATTTCAAACATATACAAAAGTAGAGAGTGGGGAAAGGACACACATGTTCTGCCCGCTGATCCCTCAACGATGAACTAGTGCCAGGCTTATTTTATCTATAACCCAACATGCCTCCTTCTCCCCCACCCCCAACAGCTGTCCCACTTGGAAGGAAACCCCAGCTACCACATCATGGCATAACAGGAGTAATTTTGAACGTGCGTGCCACAATAAGACAGAAAACAGAGTACAATGTTACTTAAAAACATTTCTTTTCTAATGAATGTGGAATGCAAATCATTTTATACATGAGTTTGCTAAAACTGTATAAAAACAAGAGTTTGTCTCAGAAATAATTTTGACTAAACATGATCCAAGGACAATTTTGACACTTGGAAATTAATTTTGGCTGTAAAAGCATTTGGAACTTAAATATAACATTAGCACAGTCAAACCCCAGGATCATACAATAAGAAAGTTCCCTTTTAATAAACAGCAAAATCACATGCTCTAGTAAAAGTAGGGCCTTAATAATCTTGTGTGATTTTTGAGCTAATAAAAAACCCTAATAAAAATATAATTCTTGGCTCACGCCTGTAATCCCAGCACTTTGGGAGGCCGAGGTGGGAGAATTGCTTGAGCCCAGGAGTTTGAGACCAGCCTGAGCAACATAATGAAACCTTGTCTCTACAAAAAAATTAGCCAAGTGTCATGGCATGCACCTGTAGTCCCAGTCAGGAGGCTGAGGTGGAAGGATCACTTGAACCCAGGAGGTCAGGGCCTGTGGTGACCTGGGACCACGCCATTGCACTCCAACCTGGTGACAGAATGAGTCCCTGTCTCTTTAAGAAAAAAATTTTATATATATTAAAAAACTTTATACATATATACAATATTTATAAACTCCTTACATAATTCTAAAACTTTGGGGAAAATTAGTTACACTCTAGAGAAAACCCAGAACTATTCCCAGTTCTCTCCCTAGCACAATGGCGCCCAATCTCAGGCTTATAGAAAGCACCACATCTTACCCGAACGGTTCTGAAATTGGCAGCATCGTCCACACCATTCACTTTAGCTGAGTCCAGACTCAGATAGTTGTATCTACTGAAATCCCGCTCGAGCTTCAGTTTATCTATTGAATCAGACACACACATTGACAAGTTGCTTCCAGAAATCTAATATTTAACAGCTCCTTCCTTTAGATATTTGTTCAGATCAAATGACTTTCACATTAAGTACTGAATTAAAAGAACAAAAATTGATACTTAAAACTGCTTTTACCACTGTTGTGCATTATTTCAAATTCTGCTTTTTTTAATACTTATTTGTATCAGGCAAGTCCCTTTCCATACTTTGATAATATGAAATATCTTCAGTGTACTATTTCTTTACAACGTAACGTCTGCCTAGTGATTCACTCACCACAGGGTGTTTGGGTTCTAATTTGCAATAATAAGTATGGGGCAGTGATAAATGTTTTCATACAAACAGTTTTTTGTATTCATTTGAATGATTTCATTGAGACCAATTCCAAAAAGTGATATGACAGTGTGGGGGCTCTGACAACTGTGACTCTTATTTTGAGTTAGATGGAATTATTTTTTGGAGGGAAGGCCTCTTGTAGTATAGGCTTCCCCCACTAGGTAAGTGTTCTAGGAGCCAGTGGGCATCAATGTACCAGCTAGCATTTTTTTGAAAGGCTGTGGGGTTTTTTTTGAGATTTTTTTCAACATGTTTGCCCATTTCATGATGGGTGATTTACAAGCACACCTGCCTCTACCACACTGAGCGCTTAGCAGTTTTTTAACCAAAAATGGCATGACCACCTGCCTCACCCGTCCTAGTCACCTGATCTCACCCCCAGCGACTTTTTTTGTTTGTTTCCCTGATGAAAAAAGGCATCCAAGGAAAACATTTTGCTGATGTGGAAGAGTTGAAATAAAAAATGGCAGAAGCACTGAAAGACATCAATATGGACAAGCTCAAAAACTATTTTGAGCAGTGGAAAAAGTCTCGATAGGTGTATTGCATCAAATGGAGAGTACTTTGAAGGTGACTAAAGTTTAAACACGTAAGAATACACAGTTTTTAATAAATAAATTCCGGGTATTTTTGGGTCCCCGCTCACAGTCCCCAGGAAGTGGTCCTTGCTTTGAAATGACACCCACAGCTCTAAGCAGATCAGTGCCAACTCTGCTACATCATCCTTAGTAACTTTTGCTAACACGTGTGGCAGATACTTCAGAACTGCTTAAACGTCTATTATTGATGACTAGTGAGGGCAATTTTTCCAGACTCTCCTCTTGTTTGAACTATTTGTCTGATACTTTCTATCATTTAGCTATTGGCTATTAGATACTATCGTTGTGGACTTATGTTAATTCTCTAAAACAACCAAAGGTCAGATTTTCATCACTTGTATCAGCAGCAAATGTCTTCCCTGTCCATTTTAAATCTTCTCACAGCAATTTGGTTTTAGATAATTGTACTTATTTAATCAGTTCCCTGCTCATTTTCTTTCCCCAAATGGAATAATTATATTCTTCCATTTTATTTTTTAAATGTATGATTAGTCCTCCTCCCCTAATATTCAGTTCTTTCGCCCCATCCAAGATGTCTGGCACAGTATCTGGGAGAAACGAGGATATTAAACAAATGCAGGGTGTGGTAAAAGCAACACACTATGGTCTTTACTTCAGCCAGAATCATGCAAAAACCTTAGGAAGGAAGGGGCAAAGCACATGGAACACAATTTTTTTTAGACAGGGTCTTGTCCAAGCTGAAGTGCAGTGACATGGTCATAGTTCACTGCGGCCTCCAATTTCTGGGCTCCAGAGAGTCTCCTGCCTCAGCCTTACCCGTAGTTGGTACTACAGGCATGTACCACCACACCCCGGCTATTTTTTTTTTTATTACTTTGTAGAGCTGGTGGTCTCGCTATGTTGCCTAGGCTGGCCTTGAACTCCTGAGCTCAAACAATCCTCTTGCCGCGGTCTCCTAAAGTGATGAATGACTGTGTCTGGTCTTGGAACATGCTTTAAAGAGAACACATTGGAAGAGGCTGTAACACTAAAAATAGAAACAGAGAAGCCAGGACGTACTCAGGAGCTCTTCAGATGCACCAGAAAGCAGCTGATAGAACACGTGGAAGTTTCTTTCACCTCGTGGCTGCTTAACAACTCGAGATTTCTCTAGAAGATCTAAAGAGAAAAATAATTAAGTAATAGAATGGTATTGTTTCCCTTTCAAATCCACTGTGCTTTTTTTCCCCTCTTTCTTTTCTTTTCCATTTTCTATTTCACATTAATAAAATAATAAAAGAAGCTACATTTTCAGTTCTACCTTCAGGAAGAAGCAAAACTCTAACGAAAATCACCAAATTAAACAAACTAGGTTACTTTTAAACAGTGAATATGCAAAATAAGTTACACTCAACATGCTGATTAAAGAGAATACTAATATTCTCTTGGTTTTTTATGACATTAAATTCTCCAAAATGAAGCATTACGGATTTAAGCAAAGAATACAGGCATTCAGGTATGACTCCACTGTAATGATAAAAAGGAAGTTACAACTTTAAGATCTCATGAAGTGCTAAGTGCTTTATAGACATTAACTCATTGAACCCTCCCAATCATTTAGTAAGATATAATTTTACAGCTGAAAACGCAGCCCAAGACTTTCAGCAACTGAGTTGGTAACTGTTGGAACCAGGACTTGAAATCTGTACTCTATCTGATGCCCACATGCCCCACTACCTGGGAGAAGTAAAGCAGATTGTATGGAAACCTTGGTCTTAGAGAATGAAAGATGGTTCTCATTTAATGGAATCCGGTGTTATTTGGTAGTATATTTTCATGACTCCAGATAGTTTTTCATGTCTTACCCAATTTTCAAACCTTCGTCTAGAAATGAAGAAGAAGGGTAGGAGGGGGGAAGGAGAAGAGAGAAAGAGGAAGGGAGGGAAGGAGGGAAAAGAAAGAAAGGAAGAGGGGAGAGAAGGGAAGGGGAAGGGAGGAGAACAGGGAGGGGAAGAGAAGGTTGGGAAGGGGGATCTTCCTGCCTAGAGTCCTGCTCACCACTGACCAAAAGACTCTGCAAGTAAAGGTCAACTCCAGCTACAAAACCCCAGATCAGCCCTGCCATTATGGAGCACTACTTCTAGAGAACAAACACATTTGATTCTCAATCAGGTTGAAATCTAAAGCATCATAAACATGGTGGGTAAGGGAGAGAAGGATGTGTAACCTATCAGGGAATGATCACCGAACTTTAAAATTTGCATTTCTGGAATGAACACCAGCATTTGGAGAGGAGCTTATATAAGTTAAAAGGTGTACGTTTGATGATGAGAAGCTCTGGGGTACTTCAAATACATAAGGCTGTTTGTAAGAGGAAAGAGATGGATTGTAAGAAAACACAAAATTAAGCCAACTAAAAAAAGACAAAAATATGTAAATGCAGAAATTATTAGGAATAGGAAGTTGTGAATTTTTTATTTTCACTTCCGGTTCTCATATGACTTGGGAGACTGCCAATGTCCTCAAATCATAGTTGGGAAAAAAGGACAGGAGGGAGGGAGAGAGGGAGGGAGGGAGGGAGGAGGGATGAAAAGTCCAAGAGAGATATAACATAGGAAAATAAAAAATCATGTAACATTCACCATCTCTAGAAATAGAATGTTTCAATCAATTAATGAGTAAACCCTGACATGCAGAGCAAAAGACAGACTAAATAGGGAATGACAAAAATGCAGTATGACCTTCCTTATCACGTGACTGAGTTTCCAAGGGTCCTAAGGATACTCTAACAGTTTCGGAAGAAAGCACCCACGAGGCCTAGCAGATTCCTCACTGAGAAGCTGATCCTTAGAGGAAAGTCCTCAAGTCTAGAGGATGGCGAGTCGATGATACAAAAAATATAAACAAATGCTGGAGTTCACTTCAGTTATTCATGCACAAATTCCTTCCATCCACTCACTTGCTGCTCAGCCACTAGGTGCCAGGAACTACTTGGGAATGAGCTGGCACTGGCTGTGAACATAAAGACCTTCCTCCTGGCCTCCAAAGTCACACATGTCCCCGGTACTCCTGCTACCCACACCAACAGCAGCAGCCCTCTTCAAGGCAAGATGCCAGGTCCCTTCTGAGGCAGAAAGGGGGAGCCACTGCCCTCTCACCTTCTAAGGATGACAAAGGAGCACGTGGCAGCACTCACACAGTCACCTTCCAAAAGCAAACAGTGACGTATTCCAAGACACAAAACCACGCCTTCACAAAGCACGTGACAAGTGACACTGCAACAGCAGAGGTTGTCCTGTGACATACACAGGCATATGTACATGTGTGATGACGGATGAATTAAGACCAAGAAAGCCCCCAAATGACGGCCTGGCTCTTCATGTTACTCATCAGGTAACAGCGCGGGATGTGGGGTAGGTTGGCAAGTTCTGATTCCATTGGTGTCTACATGGGAGTGTAGAAATGGCAATGGTTGGAAGGTTCAGCGGCTAACAGGCACCAGGTTAAAGAATAATATTCATTGGCGCATGACATGGAGAGGAATGCCGGGCAAACGTACTTCCTGAACCCCACACGCCGATACGATCAGCGATTGCTATCATATTCAAATATGGAACAGAATGCTGTGTGTGTTTCAAAGGAGAGGAGCAAAGGGGAAGTCAAAGGGGGCTCTTACTGACCTTCTGCCATGCACTTGGTGCTCAACCCTGCAAACCTCCCCTGAGGCCAGTTTTATAAGCCCTATTTTACAGATGGGAAAATAAGGCTCATGTCACACTCTTGGCAAGCAGCACAGTCAGAATTCAAAGTCCTGGGCAACTAGGAATCATGCCTATATTCTTTATGATTTTCCAGCAAAAAAAAAGGGGGGGGGGTGGAGCAAAGTCCTTAAATACTTGGCAATGTTGTACCTTACTATATAAATACCCAAGTTCATTTAAGCAACTCAATCACAAAGTGAGGAACCTTTCATTACACAGCAGCTGAAGGTTTTACCACTTAAAATGCTGATCCTATTACCCTGGAGCCTCCTATTTCAGTTTCTTTATGACTTTTCTCGTAAGTCACAAGCTTCCAGGTAGAAAAGTAATCTGGGAAAATGTTTGCCCTGAAATAATTTACTAATGCTTAAAATCATTCCCTGTTGGTTGTTTTTTTTTTTTTTTTTAATTCTAAATGTGCACGCACCAACATAATCTAACAGCATGAAGCCATATCAAATAATTACTCAGAGTAGAGAACATAAATTCAATTCACTCTAGGGACGCACCACCTGACCATTTTAATTTACTTAAATGTGCCCCTAAATTAAGAGGAAGCAGAATCCTGGCACGGCCTCTTCTGCTGTAGGACTTCCACCACCGCCAGCTGAGCCTCTGCTAACGAGATTTAGTAGAGAAAGGTTATTATTAGATGCCAGATATTTAGTACAGAAGAGAGACTCCAGATATTCCAGCACAACTACAACCTCCCTCAAGATATAAATCTAAGTTTACGTTAAATTTAACATACATCTCCATTGTAAGGAAAGAGATACAAAAGGGAAGTCAAGGGGGAGAGGACAAAAGCCAGTGGAATCAGAGCTGCCCACCCACCCCTCTTGCCGCTGTCCCCTGACAACGAACAGAGTCAGGCCACCATTTATGGGCTGTTTTAGTCCTGACACATCACCAGCTGTCTACAACATGTACATATGCCTGTGACTGTCACAGGACAGCCTACCCCAGGCACTAGATGTGAAAGAAAGAAAACGTCCATGGTTGCACCTGCTGGGAGAATGAAGGTTTTTTATTGTTTGTTTGTTTTTGTTTTTTGTTTGTTTGTTTCTTGAGTGGAGGTCTCACTCTGTCTCCCAGCTGGAATGCAGTGGCAGGATCACAGTTCACCGCGGCCTCGACTTCTTGGGCTAATGTGATCCTTCTGCCTCTGCCTCGAGAGTAACTGGGACTACAGGCACTACCACACCTGCTAATTTTTTGTTTCAGTAGAGACGGGGTTTTACTATGTTGTCCTGGCTGGTCCTGAACTCCTGGCCTCAAGCGATCTTCCCATTTTGGCCTCCTCAAAGTGCTGGGATTACTGACGTGAGCCAATGGGCCCAGCAGGGGAAGAAGTTTTTTAACAGACAAGGAAAAAAAAGACAACTAATAGTTGGGAGAAAAAACAAAACAAAACACATAACATACTTTGGGACATAACAGAGGAAGGATTAGATTGTATGATAAAAGTCTATTATTTTACGTGTCATCTCCTCCTGTGGAAAAAGAGGTGGCCAAAGTTCTTAACTAAGGCTCAAGAAAGAATTAGCTCTGTCTCATTTTTGCCAATGAGGTCAGAAAGACAACAACAGACTGATGGAAAGAAAGCCTTCGACTCTGAACACCAGGCGCCCCACAGAGGTGTGACTCCTCTTCAATTGCTCCAAGATGAATATTATGAAAAAAGCATCCCATTGGCTTAGGCTCTTCCAATGAGGAATGTTTCCTCATTAAAGCAAAAGGATTCATTAAACAAACCCGTGTCTGAATCCAAGTAGCTATACGTTATCTCCCTGTTTTCTCTGGTCTTAGATAATCATCCCCGAAAAACAACAACAACAACAAAACACTAAATAACCAGTAAGAAAGTGGGAGACACTGGCAGTAGTTTCAGTGGAAAATTCTGACGACGAACTCATGTTGACTTCAGTGTTGCAGTTTATATTCTAAAATCAACTCTATACTTTTTCTGGAAATAGACAACATAAGCCCTCAAGATTGACAATCAGGAAGGTTTGCAAATGGCAACTTTTCAAGATTAAAAAGATGGGCAGATGTCTTCTTTCAAATCACTGATTCACTGTGCAGGCGTATTACAGTAAAAGATGCCAAGTGCCAACACCAAGCTCGGGTCCTCTGTGGACCCTGGTCTCATGAGATCCTCCAGACATCTGCAGGCTGCAGGCTTTGAGGGGTTAGAAATATCCAGTATGCCACCACATCACGAGTCATCCCTCCCCTCCACTGCACTCTGCTAAAAGTTTTCATTATTCAAAAGACAGGATCACAAAGTGGTCAAATCAGCACTAAAGAAAGCTGGACATGTTGCATTAAAAGCTCTGAAATAGCTTCCCATGTTTGTACATGAAAAATTAACTCGGGCTCCAAAGCCCTAAGAAAAACTTGGCTTACTATCTACCTAATTAACAACTGTTTATTAGAATTTGTTTATATACATACAGTACACATGTATTTTCACAACAGATTGTCTTGTGATGCAAACAATGTTTATCTAATAATTTAAAAATTACTTAAGAATGTAGCCTAATCTACAATTATAGACCCCACCCTAAAATAAAATTAATGAAATTAATTCTAGATCTTCATGTTACTTTACTATACTATCCTAATAAACACAGATTCATTCCTTACTCAGATTAATTTAGATATATTTGAAATTTTGGCCTCTCCTACATTCTCCTATATAGTTTCATTTCATGATGAATACAAAGTTTTTTCTCATGATAAATATATGTCTGCCAAAATAAGAACACCAAAGTACAACTGAGACAAAGGAAAGCATCTACTTTTATATAAAGTCATCCATTACCTAGTAACAGAATTGTTCTTTTGAAATTTCAGTGTTATTGCTATGTATACTTCACAACCAATGATAGATTATTTCTGTCTTCTTCAGGGGCTTTAAAACTCAAGCAAAACTCAAACAAGCTCAGTCTTGTATATAAACTAGGCAATGATTTGTGACTCTCAAGGAGACAGATTAGACACTGTGTATTGGTGACTTTGCACCAGTCGCTGAGAGCTACTTCACATACAGGTGGTCTCCCATGCCACTGCAATATGTATATTCCCAGAAAACAGGTCTGAGCTTCCCTCAGGAAGTGCTCTCATGGGCAGTTTCACTCCTTTTATTGATAACTTGCCATCAATAAAATAAAAAACAAGATATAAAAGAAAGAACAATGCTGTAAATCTCAAACAATTGAAAAGAATAAAAATATGTTCCATACCCCACAAAATGGCATGGATAAACGCACCATCCACATAGATTATCCAACAAAATAGATTACACAACACGCCATGAGTAAGACAGTACACAAAAGTATAAGGCAAGCATATTACAAATTCGACAGAAACGCAAAAGAAAGGCAATTTAGGGCAATTTGCTCCAGCCTTATCTTCCCAGTGAAAGGGGTAGCAGTTAGATCCCATGTGGGAAGGTGTCCTTTGAGTAACCCCCACTCACCCCTCCCCAAGGCAGAAGAAGGATATGCTGAGTTGTGAGGTCTATAGGAGGAAATGGGCACAGAAAGGGCTTGGCCTTTCTAGGTTACACACACACACACACACACACACACACACACACACACACACACACACCAGTAGCCCTTAGTGCTGTCAATTGTTCCTAACACCACACTGAGGGAGGACTGCCCACACCTACTTGGGTGATAAATCGAAAGCCACATTTTCCAACCTTGCCTACAACAGGAGAAGAACCACTTCCCCTCCAGCTTGGTTCTTGTGCCTGCTTTTCATGTGTCTCCAAACTGAGTGAAAGAAAGGGTGTATTATCTATCAGACTCCTGTATCAGCTAGTTTTTGCAAGAAATTACTGTGACCATTTCTGGAAACAATCTATCAGATGTGGCTGTTTAAAATGAAATGGTCACAAATTCTTTGACATCCACTAAGAGGTGTGATCTATGTCCCCAACCCACCACTGGGCAACTTGGTGGCCACTTTGACCTAGAGTCCAACAGATGATATATACCATGTGATCTTTCAGGCGACTCTGGGCTTCCTCCTGGTCCTCTTGAACTCAGGCTGTCAGGGTGTCACCTCTCTCTCAGAACCTAGTGCTATGCTAGGAAAAGCCCAAACTTGTTTACCCGTCCTAAGTGTGTGTGTGTGTGTGTGTGTGTGTGTGTGTGTGTGTGTGTGTTGGGCGAAGGTTGTCAGGCAGCAAGAATAACTGAAAAACACACCAATCACGTGCCCGCCTTCATGTTTTCTCAAGTTGAACAAGCCAGTAACAGATGAAACTTGACTACCAATAATTTTGTTTGCCTTTCTGAGATTTAGAAAGATTTTTTTAAAGTATTTTTAAACAATTAGCTTAGAATATTCAGACAACATTATACAATAAAGCAGAAGCTTTATCTCGCAACATTTTTTCTTTTGGTTGTTATTTTTTTGTGTCTGGGTCTCATTCTGTAGCCCAGGCTGCAGTCTAGTGGCAAGATCATGGCTTACCACACAGCCTCGACCTCCCAGGTTTAGGCAATCCTTCCCCCTCAGCCTCTTGAGTAGCTGGAACCATAGGCACATACTACCACTTGGTTTTCTGCAGACACAAGGCCTTGCTATGTTGCCCAGGCCCTGTCTCAAACTAAGTGATTCTCCCTCCTCAGCTTCCCAAAGTGCCGGGCTTTCAGCAAAATTCTTAACTGTACCTAATTATTTATGTGATCACTAATGAATTAATTCAACAAATACATATTAGATGTTGGACACTATTTTATTTGCTGGTCATTCTGCAAGGAACCAAATAAGGCTCTATACTTATAGTATATATATTTGGCAAGGGACTAGAGACAACCAGTATGTAATAGTGGGGGAAAAAAAATTATTGAGTGCTTACTATCAGGAACCATTATAAGAATGTCAGACACTAAAACATAGCTGACACCTCACCAAAACCTACGAGATCTGTTATTATTATTATTATTCCATTATTATTATATCCATTATAATTATTCCCATTTCCAAGGGAAAAAATGGAGGTGCAGAGAGTTATGTCACTTGCTGTCTTTTTGTTTAGTCATCGGAAACCACATGATAAACCAGTAAGAGCTGCAAAAGTAGGCTCATGGATACAACCCAAATCATGAACCAGGAAAAAACAGGGCCTCCTATATTAAACTAATTCTACCTTCATCTCCAACATTTACACACCTACCATGTGGCAGGTATGGCACCAGGCTCTCGACACACTGCCAAGAACAGGATGGCCACATCTCTTGTCCTCAGTTTACCCACATATGTGCACACTTGAGATCATGTACCTGTGCTATTCTTCTTTTAGAAGATAGAATCCCTTGGCACTTATAGCACATTTTCTCCATGTTCTAAATAGCCACCAAGTGCCACAGACACAAGAAGGTGCCTGTGACTATTCATAAAAGCAACCAGTTTCCAAAAGTTTCCATTTCCAGTTCATAACACTCAATCAGAACTCCTCAAACACAAATGTATAAAAATCATGACCTCAACCAGCCTTCACAAAGTAAGAAAAGTATCATCTCCCTTCAGCCAGACACCCAGATGTACTTCTGTATTTCATCCTCTCAACTGGAACAAAGGTTTGCCACTTTCTGTATTAGGAACAACTCCCTCCTATTGACACTGACCTCAGGGAACGCATAGTTTTCAACTGAGTTCCAGACTTAGTTGATCTCTTTTAGAAAAACAAGGATAAGTTAATGGCCTTTCTTTTCCACTTCCTGGTACACAACTGATTAGAGGGATTTTGTGCCTTTTGTGGGGTGATCATTTTAACCAATAACAATCTATGCTCTCTCTAGGCAGCTGCTGGAAGAGGAGGTGAAATGACTTCCTACAAGATGGCAAGTCTCGTCTTCTTTTCTAAGCTACAAGAAGCCAAATTTTGACAGCGGGAAGAGAACACAAGTGGGTTGACCCATTGCTTTAAACTCCCTTAAACTGGAAGGCAGCAACTCCCAGTGACCACCTGTGAGTCAGTTCTCTATCTGCATGGGATGAAATTTCCTGTTCTCACCACTAATGTGCTCCATTCCTTTCCAAAGTAAGGGATACTCTGAAATACCAGGGAGTTCCCACTACCACAAATCGCAACATAATTGCATTGTGGGAAAAAACAGTAACAAACACCATATGAAATCCATTTATGAAGACAGATTCATCTTAATTGGAAAAGAAGTGAAGGTTTAATATTTATTCTCCATGGATACAGCAAGAATCAAGGGATAAGAAGACATTTGTGTTTAGAACGTAAACATCAAAACTGAAAACCAAAGTTATTTTCTAATACTTGGAATCATAAAGTAATCCTGAATGATTTTCCTGGAATCCTCAAGAGTAACACTGATTAAATTATTCCAGAATGTTTAGCTATAAAGCCTATAAAGAAAACAACGGTAAATTCATCCTCATTTTAAAAAAATACTGCTTTATTAATTTAATAACTAGAGTTAATTTGTCTCATAAAAAGAAAGTGCTATGGATTCATGAATGTCTTTCAGAATAAAAAGTCATCCTTCTTCCAAATGGTAGGCGTAAAACTGAGGCACACCTCTTCCTAGACAGCTCTCACCAGCTACTTTATTGAGAGGACTGAGAAGCTCCCACGGTGGGAGGGGACCTGAAGGGGTTGCCTGCTGCCACACATTTCACAGGGACTTTGCCTAACACCTTGGGCGGGGGTTATAATCATTTATTTGCCTTTGGTTACATCATACAAAGTTTGCATGAGGACTTTGGCTTCCATATGCGGCATACCAAACCATTCAACCTAAGTAGCACTATTCTATTCCATTTCATATTAGAACGTTCCCTTCAAGACATTTCTCTAATAATGATACATTCTTCCAAGTATAGATAATCCCAACACATGGCATGCAAAAGTGTGGTCGTTAGGCAAAGTGAAATGAAAAGCTGAATTATTTAAGAATGCCAGACTGCTGGAAATGGGAAGTACCATGGAATTCAGCCAATTCAATCCCATTGTTTCAAAGATGAGAAAACCTTAGCCCTAGAAAGTTACTTCATGAATCATGATTTTTTTTTTAATCAACTGCATAGTTTGCCCAAATGAGCTAAAAAGATTATTTTCAAGTGGCATTCCTCTGGTTCTAGGGCTGGTCAGAAAGTTCTCAGAGGCACCAGCGGGTACAGAGGTTCTGGGCTACCCATCTCCTCTTCAACCAGATCAGGGCTTATCTGATCTGTTTCAACTTTGGGGTTCAGCATAACATTCCATTTGAAGAAGAAATGTCACTATAAAAAGACTCATAAGCACACTTGGATACTTTAGTCAACTCTCATTTTTTTTTTCCAGTCCAAACTTAGATTTTTTTCATTTAAACAATCCCAAAACACCATGGGATGGTGAAGAAGCCAGGGTCAGTAAGAGGGTCACTCCTGAGACCCTCGGGAAAAAAAAACGGAGGACACAAGAGGACAATCAGACTGTGGCTGGAGGTACACAAAGCTCTGAGTTGCCACCTTAAGTTTTCCAAATGAATCAACCAATTGTCAACAGGAGCAGAGACCCCAGGGAAGGGCCGTGGGTACCGCAGGCCCAAGCACCAACGACAGCGCCATGCTTGTCACAGCCACCGACAGCAGCATGCAAGGATCACATGGCCCATGTTGGAAAACCCTGGGCCTGAAGCTGTCATAAGCAGGTCTCCTCTGATTTTGTTCATTTTTTTCACCTTTCACAGAGGACATTTCACTTTCACATCACAAATCATGTCTAAGGGAGGCTAATAAATCAGTGTTTTACCCCCATAAGCGTGTCACATTCCAGTCACCTAAAGACACTGGAAGAGAAACAAGAATCCTCAAAATAAAATCTGAAGTATGATTCCCCTCCTTTGACTGAGGTCCAAAAGTTATTCATTTAAAAATCAACTATTGATATTTTTAATCACTGAATAAACATTTTGTTCAAGAAAATAACCCTTACAGAAAACTTTTTCATACCGGATTGGCTTAAAGATGTATAGAATATTTTTAAAAATTAGAAAAACACTTATTTCTTCAGCAGACTTCTCGAGAGATTTCAAAGATGAAGATTTTAAGTGATCTTTAAAGAGATTTAAAAACTACATTATTTTATAAAGCAATCTGAAACACAAAAGTTAAAACTCTAAATATAAGACAAGAAACATATATATATGTATGTATGTATTTTTTGAGCCGAAGTCTTACTCTATCGCCCAGGTTGGAGAGTGCAGTGACACAATTATGGCTACCACAGCCTCAACCTGCTAGGCTCAGGCGATCTTTCTGTCACAGCTTCCAAGTAGCTGGAACCACAGGTGCACACCACCACCACGCCTGGCTAATTTTTACTTATTTACTATAGAGATGTGGCCTCGCCAAGTTGCTGAGGCTGGACTTAAACTCCTGGGCTCATCTCCACCTCCCAAAATGCTGGGAATACAGGCCTGAGCCACCGTGCCTGGCCTAAGAAACATATTCTTATACCTATCTCTTGAAGACCCAAGTATCTAAAACATTCTACTATAAACATGTTTCACTCTTCTTAACTCCTTGAAAAGGTTTCAAGTAAAATACTCACAGTTACTGATCACTCCTCCCAGGGGGTCACCTTTAAAGTCAAATTCAATATCCATATATTTGCCCTGCCAAAAAAAGACTTTGTGAGTTTTCAAGTTCACCTCAAAATCTTCCTTCAGTGTACTTCATAGAGAATAGCACACTCAGTCAATATTTAATGTATTTTTTCAAGGTAATTAAGAAAGACACAGTTTACGTAACCATACTACAAAACAATATACCTCTATAAATAATTCACACTAAATACTCCATTAGCTCAAAGCTAATAGAACTCATTGCCAATTTAAGAATAGGTTTTCTCAGTTGTTATGTGACTTTTCCACTATAGATATGTGTTGCAAACTTCTGAAGGGTATGTGTACTCAATTCAAGAATAAAAACTGGGAAAAAGATAAGTAGTCCTTGTATATACATTGGTTGGGAGATAAATAATTTCATTTTTTATAGGCAAAATGTATTTTTAGTCATGGCCAGAAACTCCAAACATATTAGATGGTCAATGATATGCAACACTCAGAGATCTATTTTTATATCTTCTAAAATCAAATACAAGATTATGTGGTGTGATCAGCTTAGAATCAAAGGTCGATCATTATTACTTTTTTGGCGCTTGACTGAGATTCTACAGCAACACATAACCCAGGTTCATATTACACTTTACAGATGCTATCTTAAACACACAGAGACATACATGGAGTTTCATTTGGTGACTTTTAGAGAATTGGTCTATAATTGCCTAGTTAAAGGGTAACAAGCATAACAGAATAGTTCTGACAGCTGTTTCTTGTTTGGAAAAGGGTATGTTGAGCTAGTAAATCAAATCTTGGTTTGGTTCCATGTCCTAGGAATTACTTTACTCTAATTTTCAAGAGGATGGTAAGGGAGAGGAAACAAGATCCCACGGAACACAGTCAACGATGCAATCTGCGACTTTTCGTTAGTGTGGGCATGCTCCCTCACCTCTCTCCTCCTTGTCCTGGACCTTCTTCCCTCTTAGGTCTCTACTTCCTCATAAAGAAATGTCTCAGGCACTTCCTTGAGGGTGAAGTAGGCACAAGGGAAGGAGAGACACAGCTCCTGTCTTCACGGAGTTTGCTGTCCGGTGGGGAACTGAGACAGGCCAACAGGACACTGCGGGCAGGAGGGTATGTCCCACAGGGGATCATGGTGCTATGTGCAAAGGAGCCGGGACAATGGAAGAGCAGGAAGTGTGTCCTCATGGATCTGCAGTCTCCGGAGAGGTGAGGAAGGCAGGGAGGTAAGAGGGCAGGAAGGGGCAGGCATTAACAACTAGCATCCAGCCACAGTCTCAGCACTGCAGGAGGCCGAGGCAGGAGGAGTTCAAGATCAGCCTAGGCAATATAGTGAGACCTCATCGCTACAAAAATAAGAAGAAATTAGCCAGGCACCGTGGCATGCGCCTGTGGTCCCAGCTACTTGAAAGCTGAGGAAGAAGGATCACCAGCCCAGGAGGTCGAGGCAGTGGTGAGCTGTGAGTGTGCCACTGTACTCCAGCCTAGGTGACAGAATGAGATCCCACTCAAAAAAAGAAAGAGAAAAAAAGTAGTCTGTGAGAATGGCGAGGGGAGACAAGACTGGAGGAGAAGTTGGAACAATTGATTTTGAGACACTCTCCTAGCAGCAAAGTTCCAGATAGGACTCTATGATCAGATCTGCCTATTGGCCAGTGGAGGGAACAGGAAAGGAACAGAACTAGACAAAGCTGACAGGAGTTGGCTCAGGGATCAGGGGAGAAATGCTGGTGGTTTTAAGTAGCAGCAGCAAGAGGGAGAAGCAGACAGAGCTGAGAGGTATCCAGAGAGGCACAGCGATGGCCCAGCTTGGCCACAGGAGATGAGAGAGTGTAGCCTGGGTCACTGAGTGGACAGTGAGACCTTCCATGACAGTGGGGACCCAAGAGGCCAAGCAGCTGCAAAGGAAGGGAGGAGTAGCTGACCACGGGGTGAGGGTGAGGTCATTTTAATAGAAGGTGGTCCCGGGCACAGGAGGTGGTGGGATTTAGGGTACAGGGGGAGGGGTTCATGAGACAGGAGGGTGCCTGTGTAGACATACTGAGACAGGAGGGTAGGTGCGTGTATAGACATACTGAGACAGGAGGGAGGATGCCTGTGTAGACATACTGAGACAGGAGGGTAGGTACCTGTGTAGACATATTGAGACAGGAGGGTACATGTGTAGACACACTGAAACAGGAGGATGCATGTGTAAACACTGAGATAGGAGAGTGCATGTAGAGACACTGAGACAGGAGGGTAGGTGTGTAGTCAACTAAGACGAGAGGGTGCATGTGTAGATATATACCCAGGGGAGGCACTGGGAAGCAGGATAAACTCAGTTTGGGGGCCTGCATGGGACGGTGATGACAACAGTGGTTTCCGTGAAGCCAGAATCACATCAGGAGCTGAGAGCAAGGAACAGGAGGTTTGAAGAGTGTAGCATAAGCCCAGAAGAGAATGGGAAAGGAAGCCACCGAGGGATGGACCCACTCGTGGCCAACCGTGAGGACTATGCTTACAGCGGGCAATATTCTTCCTATTCAACTCTTCCCCGACACTCACCGAGAGCATGGTTCTGATCATATCACTAGTCACTCAGCAACAGGCAGTGGCTCCTAATGTCTATGAAATAACTCAGCCTGAGGCCTGAGCCTGACATGCAAAGCCCTCAAGTGGCGACCTGGGCCCAAGTGTGCATCCTCTGTCCTGCGGTCCCCTTTACACATCCTCTGGCCCAGTGGCCACCAGCTCTGGCAAATGCAGGTGCCCATGACCTATCTCCAGGCTTCCTCATGGCAGAGGAATTCATTAAAGTCCAGCTCCTTGAAGTCCAGAAATTCATCCCAGAAGACAAGGCATGGTGGCTCACACCTATAATCCCAGCACTTTGGAAGGCTGAGGTGGGAAGATCGCTTGAGCCCAGAAATTCAAGACCAGCCTGGGCAACATAGCAAGACCCCATCTCTACAAAAAAATGAAAAAATAAGCTGGACGTGGTAGCCTGTGCCTTTAGTGCCAGCTATTCAGGAGGCTGCAAAGGGAGGATTGCTTGAGCTCAAGAGTTTGAGGCCGTGATGAGCCATGAATGTGTCACTTGGGTGACAGAGACCCTGACTCAAAAATAAACAAAATAACTTTCATTCTAGGTGAACTAGTTAAACATAGTGAAAAGAACTGCTGTTTCCCAGAGCACAAGTATATAATAAACAAACCATGCTACGAACAGTACCAAGTATAACTCCAGTAGAGTCCAACTAAGCAATTTAAGCTTGTATTTGGATATATTACTAGTCAAGTCACAGACCACAAGCAGAGAAACTGCTAAAGCCAGGCATGAAATGATTTAGCCTATAACCAGGTATTAATCTCATATCCTAATACCCACGATATAATAGGATTTCTCTGAAGTTACTTAACAAGCCAAATCACCTGGCAAGCCTTTCACTAGATTTCAAATATCTCTAAGTAATAATGACCTTTTAAGCACTGCAATTTTCTGCATTTTTATGGTCAACAGACTAAATATATTTGCAGATATTTTTAAAAATGTGCATGCATATAATTTGCAAACAGCAAAAATAAAATCTCTCTCACATAAAGAAGCTTAATCACTGGAATGACTTCTATCTGCCCACACTGCACTTTTAATTCTATTTATGTAATGAGATTAACTGTGTTACCACAACAGGAAAAGCATGGATCAACCAGCTATCACAACTTCAGGGGCTAATCTGATGGAAAAAATTCACAGCCATGGAATTAGGAACCTTACTTAGCCTTCCACTCTCTGAACTATCAAAAGTGTCCCCAACGGAGGCAGTTCTCTCACCATAAGCACTGAATATCTGAGGAGGAAAAAAACACAAGGGACTTAAAAGAAGGGGAGGAAAGGCCAGGAAGGGCCGTGGATGGGGAGGCAGAAAAGATCCTCTAAAATGGTCCCTTGTGGCATGAGCAATGTATGTGAAAAGATGGCCCATAAAGGAAATGACCTTTTATTACAGAAATGTGTAAGCCTAGGTAAACCACAGAGAAAAAAAAAGTCAATTTCAAAACCCACACCACGCTCCACAATCCCCCACTGCATCCAGGCATGGCTGTGCCCTTATGAAGGCCAGAGGCGCCAAGGAGCACAGCGCAGCTGTAGGCGTCCACTAGGTCAACACACAGGGCACTGGTAGGGAGAGCAGGAGACGAGGAGGGAGAGAGGGCTAGACCCGGGCCCTGTCCATGGAAGTGGCAGTTTCCAACTTGACCAAGCTCAAAACACCAATCAGCTTCTGTCTTCATCACTCAGCCCTACTCCCCACCGACACCACCCCCTCACTCCACCCCCACCCCGTACTTGTCACCAAGCCTGTTGATTTCACCTCCATAAAGTTTTGGGAAACATCCCATCCTTTCTGGGTCACTAAGCAAAGGAAAAGGGCTACCGAGCACACAAACTAGATACCCGGTTCATCTTTCTTTTTACATAATTTCTGATTCTTAATGATGATTTCTAAATACCAAATCTCAGATTAAGTAAAGAGTTGCTGTAAATAGCCTCATCTAAATTGCTTATGGGATTTAACAGTGGAGGAAGACATCAAGAAAACATGACAAAAATAGTCTGTTACTCCAAAAAGAATTAAAAGAGAAAATTCCAGAAAGCAAAAGAGTTCTTATAGAACTTTCAGTGTTTCTATAATAAAGACGATGCCCTTCTTGTTTTAAAAACGCGTGTATTAAGAAATAGTAAACATCTACTGGTTGTTTAAACATGCATGAGCTAAATATTAGTGTTAGCACTTATACAGATACTTACAAATCTAGACGAGTTGTCATTCCTTACAGTTTTGGCATTTCCAAAAGCTAGTAGGAAAGAAACAGATGTATAGTTAAAGTTGGAAAATAATAATTATTATTTCAAGTAAAAAGATAAAGCAAATACAGTATGTGACATCTAGGATTTCTGGAAACTATAACCTATAGCAATGACATTTCTACCCCCAATTTCCATAGGCATAGACTTAACGGAAGCCTTAATAAATTTTCAAAGCTTCCATGTCTTAAATTCACAGAAAAAGAGAGTCATTCCTACAAGTCAAGGTATTTTTTTCAAATATGACTGTAAATTTCACCATATCTGATTCAACAACCTTGAACGCTTTTAGAGAGCAATCAATTGCATGGCCAGCAAGCACGGCTTCACGCAAGCCCACCTTGTCATCAATGAGTAAGGATATTTCAGAGACTACTCGGTATTATCAAAGGCTTTATGCAACTTGAGGATGTCTCCAGATCATGGAAAAAGGCATGTGAACCTTTAAATTGTTTAATTAATTTTAAAATAAAGCTATTTAAATGTGACGAATTATGTAACTCTCAAATACAAAAAAGATGGAGACGAGATTTTGAGTAGGCTAAAAATGCTGCATCATTTCTTTCGTTTATGTCCATCAGAACTAGGGGAAACTTTCAGAAAACAAAGAAAACTGAACTGGTCCATAGTGCAAAATGCAAGTCTGTTCCAACCTCAGCTGCTTCCAGGAGACAAATCCCCCAGGAACCCCCTTTTAAATGAGGGCATCTGAGAACCATGTGGTGACAGAACCCCAGGCATGGGACTGCTGTACCAGCCTAGAGGCCATACCTGCCAGATGCTCTGGAAGCCCAGCCTGGATGGCAAAGCCCATCTTTTTTTTTCAGTGAGATCGGATTTTATTTCTAAAAATTTTAAAGATGTAGGGCACAACTCAAGTGGTCATAGTATAGGTACAGTTTGGGTCTCCCTTTGGTCCTCACTTCGCCTGGTTTGAGATCAGGTACGCTTATTGATGTTATGTGTCTCCCCTTCCCTCCCCTGTCAGTTTCCAGCTACTGCCAATCCCTTTCTTATAGTATTATGATAAATGTTCAGGGACCACTTATGAGTGAGAACATGTGGTACTCTGTTCTTTGTTCCTGTGATAAATCACTGAGCATCATAGACTCTAAATCTGTCCAAATTGCTGTGAAGCCCATACTTTTGTCCTTTATGGCTGTGTGATAGTCCACCATGTGTAAGTACCACATTCTTTTTTTTATCCAGTCCAGTTTCAATGGGCAGCTTGGTTAGTTCTACGCTTTTGCTATTGTGAAAAGTTCCTCCGGGTATATTCCCAGAAGGGGGATTGCTGGGTCATATGGAAGGTTAATTTCTAGGTCTTTTAGGAATCACCACACTGTTTCCCATAGAGGTTGAACTAGTGTGTATTCCCACCAGCAGTGTAGAAGCATTCTCTTTTCTCCTCATCCTCACCAGCATCTGTTGTTGTTTGTTTTATTAATGATGGCCATTCTTACTGTGGTTAGGTGGTATCTCAATGTAGTTTTTATTTGCATTATAACCTCTCAAACTCTGGTGCACAGGCCAATCACATGAGAGTCGTATGAAAGCGCAGACTCAGGTTCAACAGGTCTGGGATGGGACATGAGGCTCCCCATCCTTACCAAGCCCCCAACTGCTCAGGCTGTATGGGATCCAGGGGCCACACGGCAGCCAACAGGGACTAAAGAATGCAGAAAGATCAATCTCTGGGTCTCTGGAAGGCTCCACAGAGTCCTCAAGTTAAATGGGGAGGAGAGGATTAGAGTAACCAGCACCTAAATAAGAATTGAGAGCTCAAAGCTGGTCTGAGTTTTTTTTTTTTGAGTTGGAGTCTCACTCTGTCGCCCAGACTGGAGTGCAGTGGCCGCTCCCGGCCACCGCAGCCTCGACCTGCTGGGCTCCGGCGATCCTTCCGCCTCAGCCTTCCAAGTAGCTGGAACTACAGGCGCGT
>CAUYQG010041546.1:0-20305 GCA_963574415.1 Tarsius wallacei | reverse complement strand
TGCCAATCTTTTTCTTATAGTATTTTGATAATTGTTCAAGGTCCACTTATGAGTAAGAACATGTGATACTCAGTTCTTTGTTTCTGTGAAAGATCACTCAGTATGATAGATTCTAAGTCCACTCAGGTTGCTGTGAAGTTCATGATTTTGTTCCTCTTTATGGCTGCTTAATATTCCATCATATGTATGTACCACATTTTTTTTTTTTGAGTTGAAGTCTCACTCTGTCGCCCAGACTGGAGTGCAGTGGCACGTTCCCAGCCACTGCAGCCTCAATCTGCTGGGCTCCGGCGATCCTTCTGCTCAGCCTTCCAAGTAGCTGGAACTATAGGCGAGTGCTACCACGCCCGGCTAATTTTTTGATTTATTGTAGTGATGAGGTCTCACCAAGTTGCCCAGGTGGGTCTCGAACCCACGGGCTCAGGCAATTCACTCACCTCGGCCTCCCAAAGTACGGGATTACAGGCTAAGCCACCAAGCCCGGCACTGTACCACATTTTTTTAACCCATTCCTCTTTTGATGGGTAGCACAGTTGGTTCCATGTTCTTGCTACTGTGAACAATGCTGTGATAAATATATGTGTGCAGGTATCTCTCTCTTTTTTTTTTTTTTTTTGAGTTGGAGTCTCACTCTGTCACCCAGACTGGAGTGCAGTGGTCGCTTTCGGCCACTGCAGCCTCGACCTGCTGGATTCCGGTGATCCTTCCGCCTCAGCCTTCCAAGTAGCTGGAACTACAGGCACATGCTACCATGCCTGGCTAATTTTTTGATTTATTGTAGAGATGAGGTCTCGCCAAGTTGCTCAGGCGGGTCTCGAACCCGTGGACTCTGGCAATCCACTCACCTCAGCTTCCCAAAGCGTGGGATTACAGGCTGAGCCACCAAGCCTGGCTTTTTTTTGTTCTCGATTTTGTTTTTTTGTTTTCCAGAACTTACTAGTTTCCAAAACATGACAATCTGAACTGAAGCAAGATTTTTTACATTTTTTATTTATTACTACAAAATTATAGATTTGCTTTTAAAGTCTCAGATGGTTCTAGGATATATTTTGTCCCCTCTCTTGAGTGATTGTCAATATGAACTACTCATATATTATAAAGGAAGGTTTCATTAATTCCTCTTCTTATTATGTTTATAGAGATGTGGGTTACACGTCAGGGTTGACCACACAAGGCAGCTGCATGCAGGTGGAGTGTGACCTCCAGCTGGTCCTCACTCTCCTTGGTTTAGGACCAGGTACCCTCTGTGTTGGACCATCCCACCCCCCAGCAGTGCCCAGCGACTGCCTTCCCTCCCTTGTGCTAATGTGATAAAAGAAAGTCTCATTAAAAAAGGGATAGATGGCCGGGCTCAGTGGCTCAGCCTGTCATCCCAGCAGTTTGGGAAGCCAAGGTGAGTGGATTGCCTGAGCCCACAGGTTTGAGAACAACCCGGGCAACTCAGTGAGACCTCGTCTCTACAATAAATAAAAAAAAATTAGCCAGGCATGGTGGTGAGCGCCTGTAGTTCCAGCTACTTGGAAGGCTGAGGTGGAAGGATCGCAGGAGCCCAGCAAGTCGAGACTATGGTGGCCGGGAGCGTGCCACTGCCCTCCAGCCTGGGTGACAGAGTGAGACTCCAACTCAAAAAAAAAAAAAAAAAAAAGGACAGAGATGACTGGTTCAATGATATGAGACTCCAAATAGAGCTGTCTTCTTCTCATATCTCAGGGTTTTGTTTGTTCCCTGCTGTATTTTTTTGTTTTTACTGGTTTGAGATAAAACCCACAGACCAGAAAATACATCCCTTTAAAATATACACTCAATGTGTTTTTTTGAGTTTAGAGTGTCACAGCCATTACAATCTAATTTTGGAACATTTTAATCACCTTGGAAAGCTGTTGGCAGGCAGTTATTCAGAGTTCACATCTATATTTAAAGTAATCCCAGGCCGGGCACGCTGGCTTACGTCTGTAATCCCAGCACAGAGGGGATTGCTTGAGTTTAGGAGCTTGAGACCAGACTGGGTAACACAGTAAGACCACATCTCTACAAAAAACAAAACAAACATACAAACAACAAGAAATCAGCTGGGCATGGTGGTGTGCCCCTGTTTTCCCAGCTACTTGGGAGGTTGAAGTGGAAGGATTGCCTGAACCCAGGAGGTCGAGGCTGTGGTAAGTCATGATCGTGCCACTGCACTCCAGCCTGGGTGACAGAGGGAGACTGAAACTCAAAAATGAATGAATAACTAATCAATTTAGGCTAATGGAGAAATATTGTTTTCTGTTTTGGTAGCTTATTACTTTTAAGTAGGCAAGAAATTTCTATGCCTAAAAGCAGTGAAAGAAATCAAAGAAGTGTGAGGAAAAGGTCTGTAAAAGGTTAAGTTTATGGTCATGACCAAATCTGGTAGCTGGAAAATCGTATCCCAAGGAGTTGACAGTGATGGTTTCTAAAAAGCTTTTACAGGGAATTCCTTTAGCTTATTCTTAGTTTTTGCTTTTACATGTAATTTAAAAAATTAATCAGAAATTACTATACAGATAAGAATATAGCTCATGTGTCTTGTGTCAAAAAAGTCCAATTAATATACTTAGGATTTTAATTAATAAACAATTTGAGGACTTTAATTAGTAAACAAAAATATCTATAATCCTCACCTAGAACTTAGTGAAAGTAGATAAAAGCAGATATTTGATTTCTTCTCATACAAATTCAATATTCAACCAAACTTAAGTGATCAAATCTATATTAAAGTTATTTTAGGTTAATGAAAGTATGATATGAAGATATAGTTTACCAGTTAGAGATACATTCAGAAATATTTACAGATGAAAATGTGATGCCTGGTGTTTGTTTCAAAATGTAGCTGGAGAGAAGGGGTGAGACACAGAACAGACAAGACAGTCCATGGATTGATCATTTTTAGGCTGCCTGACAGGTATTCGGGGCTCACTGCTGTATTGCCTAGCCCTGTGTGTTTTAAATGCTCTATAACTTAAGAATGATATCCTACTCTTACCCAGATTGTCTATCTCTAGGAAATACAGTGAGTTCCCAACAGACAAAAGAATTCCATTCTGAGAGCACATTCATAAGTGAGCCTAAGTGCTTACTTCATACAATTGGCTATATGGTGCTGTACTGTAATAGATTTCTAGTACTTTTCATGGAAAAATACTGTCTTGCTGTGCTCCATGAAGTACTATACACAAAAGCACAATCTTGTGTACAGGGTGCATGCATGTGACAATGTACACTAGACTTGTGAACTGACTTACGTGATTGGGTGTGTGAACACGTTTGCGTCTTTGAAAGTTTGCCACTTGAAGGTTCATATGTAGGGGACTTGTACTCTCCTGAGATAAACAAATGGAAGAACTTGATGACAAATATGTGTGACAATATTAATGAATAGTACATGTGACTGTAAATATTAGCAATAGGGTAGCAACTTATTAAATCTCACAGGGTCATTCAGTTCAGCGTTCAGAACAGCTGAAATCTTAAATTTTATAAAACCTTATGAAATTATATTGCTCTATTTAAAATGCAATATCCTGATATTCTGGTCTAACCGGAGCTCTACATAGATCAGTCTAAATAAATACATTAAAGAGTTAGCAGAAGTGATGTCAAGGGTACCTTGGATTTCTTTAACATCACTTGATGGGAAGAGGCAGGACCTTCAGGGACCAGGCGAACATAGGTGATGGATGAAAACATGAGTGGACCCTCATAGTCAACAGGACCCACATGCCGTGTGTAAAGGGAAGGGGTGTGGCCCAGGACTTGGCAAAGTTTTTATGCAAAGAGCCAGGTAGTAAATATTTTAGGCTTCATTGGCTGTATGGTCTTGGTCTCTCTGGTGACCACTCATCTGTCCTGTTGCAGCAAGAAAAGGCTGTAGAAAGCACATAAATGAATGTGTATGGCTATGTTCCAATAAAACATTATGAGTTGTCTTTCTCTCTCTTTTTATTTTGGGGGGTATCACTCTGTTGCCCAGGCTGGAGTGCAGTGGCATGAGCAGAGTTCGTTCACTGCAGCCTTGACCTCCTGGGCTCAGAAGATCCTCCTGCCTCAGCCTCCCGATTAACTGGGCACACACCACCATGCCTGGTGAATGTTTTTATTGTTTTTGAGAGAAGAGGTCTTGCTGTGTTGCTCGGGCTGGTCTCAAACTCTTGGACTTTTGCCTCAGCCTCCAAAAGTGATGGGATTAAAGGTGTGAACTGCCTTGCTCACTTTTCTTTCGATTTTTTTTTTTATCATTTAGAAATATAAAAACCATTCCTAGCTCAGGGTTGACAAAAATCAGGCAGAGAGTGGGGTTTGGCCTATCTCCTGTCCTTTACCAACCCTGGCCTAGTCTGCTTTTCCTCACATGGAGACAAGATGCAGCAGGGCTATTTCCAACTTCTTAAAAATTAGTGATGAAAATCCAGATTAGAGTGGAGCAAGTGTTCACATATTGGCAACAAATTAAGCGGAACAAGCAAAACTGGGGATGCACAAAATGGGTTCACTCAAGGCTTCCTCTGTGCGTGCGTCTTCCCCCTTTCCTCTCTTCTCATCATTTAAAACAGCTCCAATGTTCACTTATGAGCAGCAAGGCGACTCTTTTAGAAGGACAGAAATTATAAACTGAAATGTTTCGAGATTAAACTTAACCAAACACACTTCACCAAGAGATGAGGGAAACCATGTCACGGAGGTAAAGTCCTGGGAGATTATCCCACGAGTACTTCCCAGCAACTGGATTTAGAGTCTATATTACTCAGTGCTCTACGGAAACCAAGAACTGAGTACCACATGTACTCACTCATCAGCGGACCCTGAACATTTACCATAATACTGTAAGAAAGGGATTGGCATTAGCGGGATACTGCCAGGGTGGGAGGGGGGCACAAAACATCAATAAAGGCACATGATCTCAAACCAGGCAGAGTGGGGACCAAAGGGAGATCCAAGGTTTACCTGTAAAATGACCACTTATCTACCTAATCCTGATAACAACCTTTTAATATGTCACTACTTTGGGTAGAACATGTAAGACTAACAGGTGTACATGAGCATGAAAGAATTGACCACTTCCCCAAACAAGGGGAATCACATCAGGATGGAAAGATTTGCCTTGCATTGACTTGGTTGATAGAGAGGTTATGAAATGCAGGTCATAAATATCCAAAGACATTCTTCTGAAATGAAGCAAAAAATGAAAAATCTGGATGTCTGAGATGGCCCGTAAGTTGGAGCTGAGGGTGAAGAACTGAAAGAAATCCGGAAGCCCACAGCACGGTTAATTTGGTGTTGCCCAGCAGGTTCGCCTCCTTCTACCGAGTGGCTCCGGGCTTTGTTAGATGCCCGTGTAAACTCAGTGTGCTTTCCTTCTTTCCCTGTGACTGGCCTCCAAGCGACTTGTGAGCAGGCAACCTGCTGCTTGAACAGTTGGACCCCACACAGGCAGCCCCGGAGTGTGTCTGTGGAGTGATTCCTAGTCATCAGTGTCTGAGAACCCGATTCTCTAATGGTATGGCAAGGGAACCGTGCTGTGGCCCATCCAGCCATGAGTCGTCTACACCTCTTGACTTACAGCAGTGTAAAGCAAGTCCCTTAGTTTTGGTAGGTTACGAGGAATTCTGCTCATGGATGAAGATGATTCTCATCCTAGATCTCTAATTCTCCCCATAACCTATCAGTAAGAATAAAGCTAGCTTTTGTAATTAGATAATTCTTTTGAAAAAATGTGTCCTTTTTTTGGAAACATCTGTTCACCCTAGGTAGATATTCTAAGTCTTCGGTTTGGGTAGTGCTTGATTTCATTTCGAACCAGTAGTGACCCATCCAAACGTGTGTGGTACCATCTCATCACTTGGTGGGGACTGTAAATATTACAAGTTTGGATATAGAGGTTAATCAAATAAAAAAATAATTTGCCACATTATGTTGTCATTGCTGTCACCCATGCTAGAAAATTCAGGATCATTCAAGAGTCCACCCTGTTCCTTCAACTAGCCAAGGTCCAAAGGGTCATCAGATTTTGTGTGTGTGTGTGTGTGTGTGTGTGTGTGTGTGTGTGTGTTTAACCTTCTTGTCATTTAACCCAGATCTGGCTACATAAATTGTTAGTGCATTGCTTTGACCTCACTTTCTGTTCAGCAGTATGTTCTATTGGTGGTTCTTGTAAGTTTCCCCAAACAACCAATTGCATATTTTTTCTAAGATACAACTCACACTATGTTACTCTCTTGCTTGAAACTCTTTCATGAGCTCTAAATGCCTGGAAGATAAGGTGGCGATCCCTTGGCCTTACTGTAAAGCTGGCTTGCCCCTGACTCCTGTCTCTTCCTTCACCTCCTGGTCGTCAGCTCCCTTGCTTTACCTGATGCATCTGTGCTGTCTCTAGCCATACCCATTGGCTGCCATGGTTGTGTAGCAAGATTTGTCATATTATGAAATATTAGAACCAAAAGTTTGCCAGTCACAACTTTTCATTCCAAAGGCAAACCATTTTCTCTTGTTTTATGGAGATATGTATTTTCTTATAATCCAGATTTCCTGTTTCACTGAACAGAAGAATATAATTAAGATCATTGGAACTACATAGAGACTATGTATGAGAACTGTGTAGAGAAATATCAATGTCTGTGATATTTTAAAAGTTGCAACACATTGGCAACTTTTTAATCTTACCTGCTGAAAGTATGCCTCCATTCCCATTGAATGTCTTTGGCTTTATCACTGTAACATCTCCATACTCATCATCACTCTTACGATGTCTTATTACAATGACTATGTTTTAAAAGTGTCACTTCCTTGCTGCACTATGAGTTCCATGAACACAGAAACTTTTTTTTATTAAAAGATGTGGCGTACAATTCAGGGTTAGATATACAATGTTCATCATACAGGTACCCTTGTTGATGAGGTGTGCCCCCTTCTTCCCCAGCAGATTCCCACCACTGCCAATCCCACTTCCCCGCCCCCCTCCCGGCAGCTTCCTACTATTGCCAATCCTTTTCTTATAGTAGTACAATAATTGCTCGAGGTCCACTTATGAGTGAGAACATGGACTCAGAAACGTTAATCTCTGGTGATTACATCTGGTGTGACACGCAGACAGAACTCAATAAAACTGTTGGATCAAGTTTAATTAGTCGTACAGTCTTGCTAATCCTATTCAGTAGGCCTTTTGTGATGTTCTGGTTTCAAAATTATTTACATCCTCTTAGAAAATAAAGCAAAGCATATTTTCACAAACTGAAAATTGTCAAACATTTTGGCATAGTCCCTGCTAGATTTACCTTTAGTTATATACTATGTATAATATAGTTGAGATCATGGCTATAGACATACTTTTAAAAACATTATATAATTAACATTTTTTAGTCATATCTTATTTTTCAGAATATAGTTCTGGAAATGGAATTATTGGATCAAGGCATCTGACATGTTGAGACTCTTAAAACATAAGGATAAATTGCTTTGAAACAGGTGGTTAATAATGTTTCACTTTCATCGCAGGGATGTTGGTTTTGCTGCTTTCTTGCTATTGTTGAATACTTAATTTATGATTGCTATTGTTTAAAATTTTGCCATATGAATATCTGACAAAGGCAAAAAAAATTTTTTTTGCCATATTATATCACATCTCATCACAAAATGATATTGTGCTTGCATTTCTTTAGTTATTAATCAGAATGGCCATTTAAAATATCTATATTCATTTATATTTGTTTTACTGGGAAATGTCCATTTATTCATCTTAATCCAAGTTTCCACTGAAGTTTTGATACATTTTTTATTGACTTATAAAGGATAAAATATTAAGTATATTAGCCCCCTCTAATTGATTATAATATTTCTTAAATTGTTTTTGGTTTTTAATTATGATTTTTTAAATTGTGAGATTACAGTTTTCAATATTATACATATCTTTTGAAGGACAATTTGTTACTTATTCTATTTTTATGCCTGTAAAGTATTGCACCCTTCAAATCTTAGATATTTAGTTTTTTGGACAAGGTTTAACTTTTTGTCCATTATTTTGATACTTCATACGAGTTAAGGATTTAGTTGAACTTTTTCTCATTAATTGTTAATCAATTCTCATGTATATAAAGCACCATGATTATAAAAACTGATGTTGTCTCTATTCATCCTGTTCAATGATTATTAAAAATATTGGTCTCTGGTCGGGCTTGGTTGCTCAGCCTGTAATTCCATCACTTTGGGAGGCTGAGGCGAGTGGACTGCCTGGGCTCGCAGGTTTGAGACCATCCCGGGCAACTTGGCGAGACCTCATCTTTGCAATAATTCAAAAATTAGCCAGGTGTGGTGGTGCGCGCCTGTAGTTCCGGCTACTTGGAAGACTGAAGTGGAAGGATCGCTGGAGCCTAGCAAGTCAAGGCCTGGTTGGCTGTGAGTGTGCCACTGCACTCCAGCCTGGGCAACAGAGTAAGACTCCAACTCAAAAAAAAAAAAATTGGTCTCAGAGCCTGACAGGTGGGACTCATTAAGTCAGACAACCTGATTGGGGAACATGAGAAGAACCACCCGTAATCACTGCTTTTTCACTGACTCTTATTTCAGCAGATGAATCAACTGGGTGGCAGCGGCTTCCATGCTTTTGTTGAGGGCAACTATGAATCATGCCAGGCTGGGAAGAAAGCATGGCTGTGGTCTTGTTCTGAATTATCTCTAGGGATATGGAAGTGCCAAACCATTACCGTAGGCTGTTATCACATTACCAAGACAGTTCTAGAGAACAGTTGAAAAACAAATTCATGGTGTACTTGGCTAGAGAGTGACTCTATTTCCCAGATTGATCTACCCCTCACCCTGTTGGGAAGAGAAATTGAGAACACAGATTACGTATACCTCCTTCTGGCTTGTTAGAAAGAATGAGAAGATTAATGGCAGAGGAAGATAATTTTTAGGTATGCCATCCTCAGAGTGTGACAAGAGTATTTGAATTTGCTCAGTGGAAAGAACCTCCAAAATTGGACTATCTGAATAGATGCTAACATATACCATGTTACTTATACTCTTTATATAATATCAATTAAGTCATTAAATATTTGTTTCTGTGGGGACTCTTTTTAAAAGGTCATGGGAAATATAGCAGAAGCACATAAAAACATAACAATATGCCAATATTATTGATATAAAATATACCAATCTAATTGAAATTGCAAAACGGATTAAAGAAATTGGGAGATACCATGTTCATTAGTGTGCATGAATAAGAGATGAGGTTCTGAAACTTCAAGAAGAAGCTAGGATTCTATGGGTGCTTCAAAGCTAGCATTTGTTTTAGACACTGCAGTACCTGTGTATATATGTGTGTGTAGGTAAGGGAAAAAGGAATTGAGACTGGAGAGGGTGGAGAAATATTTAGAATGGAGAAAATCATGTGAACACTGATCCAGAGACAGGAAAATATTGAAAGTTTTCAGAGAATGTGAAGAGATAGTGGAGTTTCCAGAGAGGATAAGTAGGCAGAGGTGAGACTAGGACAGCCCATCTATGACGGGGAACGTTCCAGAAAACTGGAGTTATTTTTTGGAGGGTGGACCCTTTGTAGTATGGGCTTCTCCCACTAGATAAGTGTTCTAGGAACCCATCAGTGTCAGTGTAGCACTGCTGTGAGAGGCTGTGTTTGGCTTCAGTGAATTTTTTTTTTTTTGGTGATTCCTTTCAATGTGTTTGTCCATTTCATTATGAGTGATACATGAGCACATCTGCCCACACCTCACTGAGTGTTCAGCAGTTTTGGGTTTTTTTTGAGCAAAAATGGCATGACCTCCTACCCTCCCTATTCCCCAGTTTCTCCTTGAGATTTTTTTTTGTTTCCCCTGATGAAAAATGTTCTTAAAGGGGAGGGAAATATTTTCTAATGTGGAAGGAGTGAAACACAAATGGCTGAAGCACTAAAAGGCATCAAAACTGATGAGTTTAAAAACTGATTTGAGCAGTGGAAAAAGCATTTCGATGGGTGTTTTGCATCAGAGAGTACTTTGAAGGTGACTGAAGTTTAAATATGTAAGAATAAATACACAATTTTTAAAAAACAAAATCCATTTTTGGGGGTTCCCCCTTGTGTTCGAGCCTACAGTAGTGATTCTTAGGGGAACACTAACTGGCATTTGAGGAGTAAAGGCCTGGTCTGTAACAAAACCTGCATTATATTAGGCAGACCTAATCAGTAAAGAACTTTCCTCAAATTTCAAATTTCCCAGCAGACATTAATCTGGGTGAAAAACCTGTGCATAATAATCTGAGCCTAGAACCCAGCCACATTTTACACATGAGGTTTCTAGTATACAGGAGGGAAAAAGAATAAAAGCAGAACTATTTAGACACATTGCTTTGTGCCAATTAAAAACATCTTATTTTATGTATTTGTTTTCTATTGCTGCATGAGAAATTCTCACAAATTAGTGCCTGACAACAATATCCATGTATTAGTTCACAGCCTGTCCGTCAGATGTCTGGGTGTTCCATGGCTAGATTATTTGCTCAGGGTTTCTCATAGCTGAAATTGAGTGTCAGCTTGGACTACTGTCTCATTTGAGGCTCAGTCCTCTTACAAGGCCATGCAGGTTGTTGGCAGCATTAATGTCCTTATAGTCGCAGGGCTGAGGTTCTGTTTCCTGGCTGTCACCTGGACATCATCCTTAGCTCTTGGTGACTGTCCACTGTTCTCTGCCACATGGCCTCCTCCAAAAAATGGCCATTTGTTCCTTTAAGATCAGCAGAAGGATGTCTCTGTTCTTTCAAATCGCTGACCTCCAGACCTATCTTTAAAGGGTTATGTAATTAAGTCACACCCACCTGAATAATCTCCCTTTTAATTAGGTCAAAATCAACTGATTAGTGACCTGAAGTACATCTCCAAAGTTCCTTTTGCATGTAACATAATGTAATCACGGTAGTGATGTCCCATCATATTCTTAGGTTTTGCCCCCACTGAAGACAAGGGAATTGCATGGATGTGTACACCAGGGGGTGAGAATCTTGGTGGCCATCCTAGCATTCTATCTTCTGCATTGTTCAGAAACATTTTGTTCTGAAACCTTCATGTTCATGGTGATGGTGGAATACTTGATCAGACCTTGGGGGCCTGATCTTGAGAACCTTGGGGGCCATCCTAGCATTCTATCTTCTGCATTGTTCAGAAGCAATTTGTTCTGAAACCTTCATGTTCATGGTGATGGTGGAATACTTGATCAGACCTGGTAAACTCTAGCCTTGACTTTTGCTTTAGCCTTGACTGTAGATCAGGTGCAAAGAGATGATATGATATTTGTGACTTGGACACCATTATTGCTCTTTTCCCAATAGAAATAATTATGAGATATTTAATAAGTTTGTGAATGCATGTGCTTGTAGCCATAAAACCAGATTTTGCCTTGATACACTGTCTTTCAGGTGAGAAAACACAGCATGGATATTGGTGTCATATTGTAGTGATTATAAACTGCTATTTAAATGGCCTCATTTCTTTTTATACATTCCTTTATTTTAGTCAATCTGGTAGTATTTGACGTGTAAGTGAATGAGAGGAAGAGAAGCAGAAAAGAAGTTTGTGAAACAATCAAGGTGAAATCAATCAAGAGACAAGAGGGAAGTAAGCCTTAAAGCCAAAATATGTTCTCTGCTTTTTTCTTTATTATACTGTGGTTATTTGCTTAAACATTATTATCATACATCTCTTTGCATCTTATAGTCCTGCTAAAAGTCAGTAACGCTTGAAAGCATGGTCTATAATGAGTCTTTTGGGGGTCTACAATGGTCTTTAATGAGCTTAGAGGAGAGGACTAGTAGCACTTCTTAATGGGGTTTTCACTTTGCTTCAAAATCTTACTTGTGAAAAAATTTTAAGTGTACAATGCAACATGGTTAGTTCTGGGATAAAGTTCTACAGCAGATCTCTGGAACTTCTTCATGTTGAATAATTGAGACATTATGCCTGCTGATTAGCAGTTTATTTCTCCTCCCCCAATATCAGATAAGTGATTAATCCCAAAATATATAAGGATCTCCTATAACTGAATAGCAGAAAAACCAATAACCTGATTTAAAAACGGGTTAAAGACTTGAACTGATATTTCTCCAAAGAAGACACGCAAATGGCCAATGGATATGTGAAAAGATGCTCAATGTCACTAATCATCAGGGAAATGCAAGTCATGACCACAATGAGATGTGACCTCAAGTGTTAGTGAGGATGTAGAGAAATTGAAACCCTCATGCACTGTAGCTGGAAATGCAAAAATGGTACAGCTTCTATGGAACACAGTATAAAAATATTAAAAATAGAATTACCATGTAATTCCACTTCTGAATATTTATCCAAGAGAACTGAAATCAGAATTTGGAAGAGATATTAGCTTTCCCATGGTTCTTGAAGTGTAAGTAGTATTGGCAGCACCCAGGACTTTGTTAGAAATGAAAGTTCTCGCAGGGAGGGGAAGGGAGGTGGGACTAGCGGTAGTCAATATCTGTCTGGGGACAGGGGGATACCCCTTATCAACAAGGGTGCCTGAACGATGCATAACCATTAACCTAACCATTAACTGTACCCCACAATTTTAAAATAAAAAATATGTTTAAAAAGAAAAAGAAATGGACATTCTCAGCTCCCACTCCCCATCTCCAGAACCACTTCATCAACCTTCAGAGCGAAGGCCAGCAACGTGTGTTTAACAAGCTTTCCAGGGGTTGCTGATGAACTCTGGCTTGAAAACCACTGCTCTAGTCAAAGCAACCATCTCTCTCTCTCTCTCTCTTATGTATAAATCCATATCTACATTACCTGCATCTCTACTGCCTCTAAACTTTTTTTTTTTTTGAGTTGGAGACTCATTCTGTCACCCAAGCTGGAGTGCAGAGGCATGCTCATGGCCACCCTAGCATCGACCTGCTGGGCTCAGGCAATCCTTCTACCTCAGCCTTCCAAGTGGCTGGAACTACAGGTGCATGCCAACTTGCCCGGCTAATTTTCAAAAATTTTTTAATTTTTAATTTGTAGAAGTGAGGTCTCACCAAGTTGCTCAGGCTGGTCTTGAACCCATGGGCTCAGGCAATCCTCTCACCTCGGCCTCCCAAAGTGCTGGGATTATAGGCATGAGCCACTGCGCCCAGCCTAAACTTCTCTTTATTGAAAAACGCAAAAGAAAATAATATTATATACATGTCAAAAAATAAGACACCCCAGAATATTTGGGTTAGCAAAGGTAAGCTTGATTGCAGCTGAAGAGGAGGTCGGACAGGAGAAAGTGGTAGCAGGAAGTTATCACAGATGGGCAGCACTGTCGTTTAGCAGCAAACAGGTTACGGCTTGAGCTGTGTGTGAACAGAGGGTGATACACGTATGTGTGGAGCTGCTTATTCTCCAGGCAATATAAACACTGCACCAATGAGGAAGACTTCCCACACCCTCTCAAAAAGTTTCTCACCACTCACAGTAAGAGATTAAACAAAAAGCTTCATAAAAGCTTTTGGTGCCATTTTCTTTTCTTTTTTTGTTTTTAATGCTTAAACAATGCAACAGTAGACACCAGCCCACAGTGGCAGAAATATCTAGAAAATGCCAACTGTCTTGGCAGCCCTTTTAAAAAAAAACCTTCCCTAGCTGGAATTTTTTTTTCATAAAACTCTTTCCTAGAATGTATATATGACATTAAAACTATTCTATACAGATCAGGTTATGATCTTTGTAGTACTCAATGTGCAATAGCTTTTTTTAAAAAAATAATATCACTCATAAAACATAATTTGCTAATGTATTTTAGTACTGTAATGCAAAAATCACTTTCCTCTTAACAGTTATCTCTGGTGTGATTCTAGATATTTTTCTTTTTTTATAGCCTTTCATACTTTTAAATACTTTAAAAAATAAACTTATATTAATATACTCTTGTTATAAAAGATGTCTTATATATGATCTTAAATTATCTTTTTTATAATGGTAGATTTATACAGATTTCATAACTGAGCGTGTCTGAGGCTGGGTGTGGTGGCTCATGCCTATAATCCCAACACTTTGGGAGGTGGAGGCGAGAGGATTGCCTGAGTCCAGGGGTTCAAGACCAGCCTGAGGAACTTGGCAAGACCTCATCTCTACCAAAAAAAAAAAAACCAACAAAAACATTAACTGGGTGCGGTGGTGCACGCCTGTGGTTTCAGCTTCTTGGAAGACTGAAGTGGAAGGATCACCTGGCACCAGTGGGTCTAGGCTGCAGTGACCGTGGGTGTACCACTGCACTCCAGCCTGGGCAACAGAGCGAGACTCCCACTAAAAAAAGAAAAAAGAAAAAGGAAAAAAGAAAGTCTGAGCTCTACAAAGCATCACGAGTGCACGAATACCCAGTGGAAACAAAGTGCCCACTGGAAGGTGGAGCACACAGATTGTGTGCTTGAAACAAGGCATACTGAAAAAAAATGGTACCACCTCCCACTGATGAAAGCAAATACATGCATTGCACCTCATTAATTCTCTTAATCTTTAATCTTCACAACAGTCCTATGAGATAGTCACCATTTAACGATGAGAAAATTGAGGCACAGGGTGTTAGAAATCTGTCCAAGATCTCAGCGCTAGTAAGCAGCAGTCTCAAGTGGGAATCCGGCTGCCTGACTGCAGGGTGCGTGTTCACAGCTGAATCCTTACTCCGTGTTTCGGGTCATGGTGGAGGTGAGACAGGAGGGTACCCAAAATTTACTGGTGTTTTTTCCCCCACTCCATAAAAGTAAATTTTGTCTGCCACTAAGATTTTGTTTCACTAAATGACACCCCAAAGGCATTGTTTTTGAGTATTTGTAAGCAGCTGCTTTTAAACACACATGCACACACACAGTATTAAATATACAAAGAACAGAAGTTTCCTTCCTATAATAGACATTCATTTATGAAGTGTCAATGGAAAGTTCTTGTATGCTATTCGATCAGGCCTTCACTGACAAACCACTCATGAAAATGCTGGAGGGATTCAACCAGCAGACCTCAAGAGCCCCAAGCATCCTGACTCAAGCTGCATGCCCACTGTGGTGCAGGTTCCACACAGACACCTGGCCTCTGATGAAACCACCTGCGTTTGCTGTGACTGTCCATTTTGATCAAGTGGAATCATGGTGTTTAGTCATAAGCACAAGGGGAGGGATCAAGATGGCTGACCAGAAGCTTCCAGTGAGCACCCTTCCCACAAGAGGGTCTGGATTGCAAGTAAATACTGACTCTTCAGGTGTCCATCTGTAAGTCCATACTGAAATCCATCAGAGAGATGTCTGGCACCACTAAGAGCAAAGGGGACCAAGCCCAGCCAACTGTGGATCCAGCGCTGGAATGAACCTGGGAGAACTTCCTAAAAGGGGAGGGGTGAGTGACTGGGAGAGTTTCACACACCACTCAGGGACCTCTGCAGACCACCTTGCCCCCGCCTCCTGTTTCTGGCGAAGACAGGAAGCCGCCCAGAGTCTGGTGAAAGGCGCCTCTCGGGTCCATGTGGAGTCCGAGAGGCTCCTGTTCTTGTGAGATCCAGCACCCACTGCTGCCAGCCCGCCAAGGAAAGACCCCTCAGGATGGATTTTGCAGCTGCAGACTGCGCCATGCAGGTGTCCCCCTCCGTGGCTGGACCACCACCAAGGGCAGGCCTCCCATTTCCAAGGCTTTGCTCTTGTTGCACCTGCCCCAAGTACGGCTGTGGACTGGCGTCATGGCTTGATCCCAGGAGGCCACTAGTTTGCTGGAGAGGGGAGGAGAAGCCACCCTCAGCCCCTGTGATCATTGTCTCGACCCCTCCCACAAGGCAAGATGGGAGCTAGGAGGCAGAGACCCTCTCCAACTCCCAGACAGGCAGGACCCCTGCTGTGTGACTGAGAGGAAGAACGGGCCTTGCATGGGTGGAAAGATGTTGCCCTAACCCCGCCTGATCCCTTCCATGGTGCCATGATGGCTGGGTCTCCTCCAGCTGCCTGTCAACGCTGCTGCCATGGCCCTCCCCACACGTGGGTAGAGAAAGGCTCTATGGCTCCCAGCCAGGTGAGCTCCAACTGACTGCTGGTGAAGGGAGAGTCAGGTCCTCCTAGTGGTGGAAAGTGGCCTCCCCAACCGTACGTCATCACCTTGGAGCCGTCCAGGCCCCTCCCAGCTGCCTGCCGATGCTACCGCCTCTGCCCCTCCCACATGCAGGCCAAAAAGAAAACGAGTGGGGAAGACTCCTCCACAGCTTCTGGCCAGCATCATTCCCTCTATACCTGCCGCCTGTGGGTCAGGAAGGGAGCAAAGAGATGGGCCACTTCTGTAGTCGCATAGGTATGACGCCCAGATACCTGCCCCCACAGCTCACTCCCAGGCAGGGCCTCTTGGCAGCAAGCAGCCACCTGGCCCTGCCTGAACAATACAGCTGTGGCTCAGCATTTCCCTGAGGACACAGCCTCTAGAGGTTGCTGTTGGGACCGTCCTAAATGCAGCTACCACTGCCTTTACCCCTGCAGCCTGTGGGTCCAGGAAAGAATGGGGGGTCAATCGGGGCATTAGAGGAAGCCAATAGACCATACACAGCACATTTCACAGATATCTCCACAAGGGTGGGGGGAGAAGAAATTATTACAAAGCCCCCATACCAATGATAGCGACTTAAAAAATAAAATTAGATACAAATAAAAAGAGAAGAGTCTGCTCCCACAGATGAGAAGGAATTAGCACAAGAACATTGGCAGTCCCCAAAACTGAGCACCCTCAGAGAATCCTGCCAGCTTCTGAGCAGTGGATCTCAATCAGAGTGATGGTCCCTAGTGACAGATGTAGAATTCAGGGTATGGATGGCAAGGAGATTCAATGAGATCCAAGAGAAAGTGGATACCCAAATCAAGCAGGCCAAAAAAACAGTCCAGGAAACAAAAGCCAACTTGGACATCCCAAGAAAGAACCAACCTGAACTCCTGGAGATGAATAATTTGCTTCAGGAACTTCAAAATATAATTGCAAGCCTTAATAGCAGACTCTACCAGGTGGAGTAAAGAATTTCAGAGCTTGAAGATCAATCCTTTGAAGTAACCCAGTCAGATAAAAATAAAGAAAGACTAATTTTAAAAAATGAACACAAAGCCTTTGAAGAGTCTGGGATTATGTAAAGAGAACACATGTACATTTGACTGGCATTCCTGAGGGGAAATGAGAATAACCTGGAGCAAGCTTTTCAAGAAATTATACAAGCCAACCTCTCATATTGTAGAGAGGCTGCCACTCAGATACAAGAAATTTAGAGAACTCCTGTGTGGTACTATATGAGACACTATCCCCAAAGCACGTAATCTTGCCAAGGTCAGCATGAAAGAAAAAAAAAAACCTTAAAGGCACCTAAAGAGAAGGAACAGACTACCTACCAAGAGAGACCTATCAAAATCTGGGGAAACAAAAAGAAAAGTCAGTTGGGGTGAGATCAGGTGAATAGGGAGAGTGGGGCACGGGGATCATGCCATTTTTGGTCAAAAACTGCTGAACACTCAGCATGGTGTGGGCAGGTGTGTTGTCATGGTGAACCAGCCATCTGTTTGCCACTTGGGACGTTTCTTTCTGCGATTGTAACACAATCTTCTTAAAACTTCCAGATAAAAACCTCGGTTGATCATTTGACGCAGAGAAACAAATTCCAAGTGTACTACAAGGGGCTCACCCTCCAAAAGATAACTTTTTTTTGAGAGTCCCCTCCATACACGTTCTTTTCATCCACATATGGAACATACTCAGTCATAAATCAAGCCTAGTAAGTTCTAAAAAGTCAAAATAATACCAAGCATCTTCCTGGACCCCAGCAAATTAAAAATAGATATTAACATCAAGAGGAACCTTCAAAAACATGCAAATACATGGAGATTAAGCAACATACTCCCCAATGATTTTAGAGTTAACAACGAAATCAAGACAGAAATAAAAAACTTCTTAGAAACAGATGAAAATAAAGACATAGCATATCAAAACCTCTGGGATGCCTTGAAGCAGTGCTGAGAGGGACGTTTATAAGATTACATACTACCTCAAGAAAATAGATCTCAAATAAACTGTCTAATGTCACACTGAGGAAATTGGAAAAACAAGAACAAGCTAAACCCAAAGAGAGCAGAAGAAAAGAAATAACCAGTAAGAGCAGAACTAAATGGAATTGAGACAAAAAAAAAAAAAAAAAAGAAAGAAAAGAAAAACATACGAAGGATCCATGAGTTTAAAGTCTGCCTCTTTGAAGGGATAAAGAAGATTCACAGACCTCCTGACCGGATTAAATTTAAAAAAAAAGAAAGTGGCAATTAGAATAAACACAATCTAAAACAAAAAGAAAAAGGCAATGTTACAACTGATCCCAAGGAAATACAAAAGATGACCAATGATTATTATAAACATCTGTATGTATATAAAGTAGAACAAGTAGAGGATGTTAATAAGTTCCTGGAAACACACAACATCCCAAGGTTGAAACAGGAAGAAGTTGAAACCCTGAGTTGACCAATAACAAGTCACAAAATCAATTAAGTTAATAATAAACCTGCCTACTAAAAAATGTTCTGGACCAGATGGATTCACAGCTGAATTTTACCAGATGTACAAGGAGGAGCTGGTACTAATCCCATTGAAAGTATAGATGCAGAAAAAGCATTTTATAAAATCTAGCATCCTTTTATAATAAAAATCCTCACTCAACCATTGAGGCATTGAAGGAGCTTTTCTCAAAATAACAAGAGACAACGATGGCAAACCTAGAGGCGTCACACTGCCAGACTATAAACTTTACTTCAAGGCAACAGTAACCACAACAGCATGACACTTGTGCAGAAATAGATGTACACACCCATGAAACAGACTTGAAAACCCAGAAATAAAACCACTGAATAAAACCTCTGACTTGTAACCAGCTCATCTTGGACAAAGTTGCCCAAAACAAACACTGGAGAAAGGAAACCCTATTCAACAAATGGTGCTGGAAAAACTGGCAAACCATATGCATACGAATGAAGCTGGACTCTTACTTATCACCATACACAAACATTAACTCAAACTGATTTAAAGACTTAAATGGAATACCCCAAACTATACAAATCTTAGTAGGAAACACTGTCCTGGACATCAACCGGGAGAATAAACTCATGACCAAGTCCTCAAAAGCAAAGAAAGTGAAAATTAATATTGACAAGTGAGATTTTATCAAGTTAAAAATCTCTTGCACAGCAAAAGAAATGAATAGAATGAAGAGACAATCCACAGAATGGGAGAAAATATTTACAAACTATGCATCTGACAACGGTCTAATATCCAGAATCTATGAGTAACTTAAATGAATCAACTGGGAAAAACCCATTAAAAAGTGGACAAATCATCAATAACTCCAAAAACAACAGATGCCGGAGAGGAGGGAGGGGAAGGGAACATTTCCACACTGTTGGTGGGAGTATAAACTAGTACAGCCTCCCTGGAAAACAGTTTGGCAATTCCTAAAAGATCTAAAAATTGACCTTCCATACGACTCTGCAATCTCCTTTCTGGGAATATACCCAGAGAAACCCAAAACACTCTATTAAAAAGGTACCTGCACATGCATGTTTATAGCAGCATTATTCACAATGGCAAAAACATGGAACCAACCGTGCTGCTCATCGAAAGAGGACTGGATAAAAAAAATGTGGTACATACACATGATGAAATATTACACAGCCCTAAAGAAGGTTGAAATTATGAACTTTGCAGCAACTCGGATGGACTTAGAGTCTATAATACTGAGTGATCTATCACGGAAACAAAGAACTGAATACCACATGTTCTCACTCTTAAGTGGACCTTGGACAACTATCATAGTACTATAAGAAAGGGATTGGCAGTAGTGGGAAATTGCCAGGGAAGGGAGACACACCTCATCAACAAGGGTACCTGCATAATGAACATTTGTATACCCAACCCTGAGTTGCACTCCAAATCTTTAAACTAAAAATTTTTTTAAAAGGCGGGCAAAGGACATGAACAGGCACTTTTCACAAGAAGACATACAAGCTGCCAACAAATATATGAAAAAATTCCCAACATCTCTAATCATCAAAGAACTGCAAATCAAAACCACAATAAGATACCATCTCATACCAGTTAGAACAGCCATTATTAAAAAGTCAAAAAATAACATGTAAGTGAGGTTGCAGAGAAAAGGGAATGCTCATACATTAGTGATGGGTATGTAAACTAGTTCAACCCCTATAGATAGTGGGTTGGAGATTTCTCAAGGAGCTAAAAATAGATTTGCCATTAGACCTAGCAATCTCACCACTGAGTATGTAC